>JAULJZ010116800.1:0-11354 GCA_032270985.1 Heliamphora pulchella
TATATATATTTGCATGTATCTAAAACCCTTTTTTTTAACCCCTAAGACGAAATTGGGCGACTTGCTCGATTCGTTGATACGCCTGAGGCTTTGATCGAGCTCCGCCGAGCTGGGGCCATCCCTAATGACGTATTAATTCGTCAAGCTGGTGCAGATGAAACCTAGACTAGTAGTGAGCCTGGGGCTACTGTATTTCCCTTGGTTGCCGTACTGGAGTCCAGGTTGGAGTTTTCCCTCCCGGGCATCGTGAGGGAGACTCTTGCCTTCTATAGGCTTTGTCCTGCGCCGCTCACTCTGAACGTCTTCTCAATTTTGATGGGGGTAGCTCTATTAAATCGTGCCATGGGCATCGACCTCAGTGTTCGGGAGATTCAGTACTGCTACTCCATATCCGAAACATCTATGGGTTAGAACAGATATTATCTCATGGCCAATGAGGGTAGGAGTATTGTCCTCGAGCTGAAGAACTCCCATAAAGGAGATTTGGAAGATTTCATCATGGTCGGGGGGAATTGGCAACTTGTCCTTGGGAACGAAGATCCCCAGCCACGGCTTTGCCAAACCAGGCTGGGATCCCCAGGTATCCGAGCTCCTCCCCCTCTCCTTTTAACTTTATTCGTCACTTTACATCTGATCGGGACTGACATATTCCTTTTTTCAGGCGCTTACTGCAACACTACTGCCATCAAGGATAAGAGGGACCAAAGAGACGGTCGGATAAACCTTGACCATATCCGCTGGGTGCTGGATTGGGATAAGGAGGTTCGCTCCTTCAAAAGGCTATTTAACCGGATTTCGATTCGACCTGAAGAGCTCGGACACTGGCTAGAACCCGTTGAAGAGGTCGGGACAGAAGGAGGTCAAAGCACGGGGGATTCCACCTCCAGGGCAACTAGCGGCGGATGACCAATGCGCTCCCACAGCTCGGCAACTCAAGCCGTACTCCAAGCCATCGACATGTCATAGAAGAACCTCTTCAACCTGCTCGAAAACGTGCTCGGCATGACTCTTGGCGTTCACTCGGTACTGACTCGCTCCGCTGCGCACCAGCTAATACCGACCACAACTGCTCTTCCAACAGCGACGGCCATTGCTCCAGCCCCTCATGCGCCATCGCGGACTTCCAAGAGAAGAAGCTCAGCATCTGAGGTGGCCGAGCGGGAGGTACGCTGCCATGTTGAAGATACTGCTCCCTGCCTACTCCGAGCTAAACTGGGGGCTCGGCACCTCTAATTCTGTCCCCTTCCTACCGTGGGAAGGCAATCTCCACTCAAGACTCCGTACAGGAGAGCCACCATGTGGCCTGGGCCTTGGCCAAGAACATGTGCCTCCAGAAAGATAAGGAGTCATATGCGGCCATCCCATCCTCCTCTTTGACTAAACATACCGCCCAGCACCTCATTGCGGTAAGAATTAAGTTCATTGTTAAGACCATTCTTTTCGAGCTCCCGCTCTTTCATTTTTTGACTCATCTTTACCGCTGAACAGGGTCTTCAAATGGGAATGGAGGCTGCTGCTCGGTGCAGGCAATTACAAGAGAAACACGATTAGCTCCATGCCTAGGTCCAAAAGTTGAAGGAGGATGTGAAGGTTCTCCAGGCACAAGTCAGCGAGGCCTGCGCGGCCAAAGATGATGCCGAGATTCGAGTCACCAAAGCTCTTGACTCGGTCAAGGAGCAGGAGGCCAACCTAGCATCGGTGATCGGGCAACTAGAGGAGGCTTCCCAGGCCAGAGTTGCCCTTTCACAGGAAAACTCCGAGCTCAAAGCAGCCAACGCCCGAGTGCACAAGGAGAGATTTGATGAGGGCTATAACAAGGCGGGGGATTTCTACGAAGCTCAGGTTATAAGCATGCAGAATCCCCTGTTCAAGATGGGATGGGATTCCGTACTCAACGCCGCGCTGATCGATTTTGATTCCGAGCTCCGCAGAAACATCCCACGGATACATCTGACCATCGCGTTTCCCGAGCAGCTGGCCCATCTAATTGGTTCTGCCATCCCTCCTGGCCCCGTGGTCAAGGCACTCCCGGTTTCGATCGCTCAGGTGAATCTTTCGCCACCTCCAGCTCAAGACTTCGAAATGCCTCCACCCCCTCCACCCGAGCATACCGAGGATGGAGCGGAACTTGATGTGCTAGAACCCTTGTGGCCAGCACCCGGGACCTCGGCAACTAACCCTACAGTGGATCTTACATTAGATGAGGATCCACTGCTCGAGGAGGACCCTCCCGGGGAGGAGCAGCAGGCGGCAGAAGAGGAAGATGTGGTCCCCGTGCAGGGTGAGCAGGAATAGACGGTTCTGCCCTGGCATTGCTTTTTGTTTTCTTTCAGTTTTTACTTTCAAAATTTTCAAGTTCGCACTGCACGACATCGGTACGTCTGTGAGGTCGGCGTGCTCACCTTCTGTACGCTTCATTTCATCAATATCAGAGTATTTCTATTCAGCCACTATTTGCTTTTGTGCTTATCTTCTCTTTGACTTTAGTTTTTGTGCAAGTATATAAGCTCGGCCCCACACTAGTTGGTGTGTTCGGATAATCAAGTTTCATGTATCCTCACCCGAGCCAAACAATATGCATAGCTGGGCATAGATGTAGAAATCTCAAAATTACCTTGGCACTTTAATTGGTTTGTTGTACAGCTCATTGAACTCGGATAATTCTAGCCAAGCAAGGACAAAACCTGGACAAAACCAGCTGAGCTAGGTGACTTGTGCCCATTGATGGGTCTTGATGCCTAGTCGAGCTTAACGGTACCAATAGCTGACTTAGGCCTTTCAAGGATAGACACTTGATATATCTCCAAAATTACCAAGTGATTAAAGGTCGGCTTGGGTTGCTCGGTCTTACGATGCTGGCAAGCCGAGCTGGATCTTTCTTGCCCAGGAATGACTTAGAGTCATCGGGGACTTTTGTTGCCTAGCCAGGCTAGGACTTTATTTCCCAGGTATGACTCAAAATCATTGGGACTTTTTTGCCTAGCAAGGTTAGGACTTTCTCGCCCAGGAGTGACTCGAAGTCACCGGAACTTTTTTGCCAAGCCAGGCTAGGACTTTCTTACCCAGGCGTGACTCGAAGTTACTGGAACTTTTTTCCCTAGGCAGGGTAGGACTTTCTCACCCAGGCGGGACTCAAAGTCACTGGGACTTTTTTGCCTAGGTAGGTTACGACTTTCTTGCCCAGGCGTGACTCGAAGTCACCGGGACTTTTTTTCCTAACCAGGGTAAGACTTTCTTGCGATGTCTTTAATTATGCACAAAATGTTGAAAAACTCTGTTCATTCATTATCCCGAACAAATATACATTTCAAGCTTCAATGATAAAACTTTCTTAAATTATGTGCGTTCTACGGCCTCGGGATTTTCTTTTCTTCCAAATCTTCAAGTTTGTACGCTCCCGTGCCAGCAACTGACGTGACTTTGTACGGACCTTCCCAGGTCGGGCCTAGCTTGCCATCAAGGGGGTCCTTTGTATTAAGGAAGACTTTCCTGAGGACTAGCTCGCCGACCTGGAAGCTTCTTTGGTTGACTCGTCTGTTGTAAAATTTTGCAAGTTGCTGGTGGTAGGCCGCCAACTTGATCAGAGTCTGCTCTCTTCTTCCTCGGCCAGGTCAAGGTCCCGAGCAATGCTGAGACTGTTATTCCCAGACTTGAAGGCTTTAGTTCTAATCGTGGGCACCCCGACCTCGAGAGGGATCACAGCCTCCAAGCCATAGGCCATGGCAAATGGTGTCTCCTCATTAGAACTTCTTGGGGTTGTTCGGTAGGCTCACAACACAGAAGGGAGCTCGTCCACCCATTTTCCCTTGGCCTTCTCCAACCTTCTCTTCAGCCCGGATAGAACTGTCTTGTTCGAGATTTCTGCTTGGCCATTGCTCTGGGAAAACGAAGGCGTTGAGAAGTAAATCTTTATCCCCGGACCCGAGCAGAACGTCTTGAACAAGTTGCTGTCGAATTGTTGTCTGCAACTATGACACGCGAAATACCAAATCTGGTGATGACGTTCTTCCATAAAAACTTCTTCACGTCCACATCTCTGATGTTAGGTAAGGGCTCAGCCTCCACCCACTTGGAAAAATAATCTGTAGCTAAAATTAGGAACTTTTTATTGCCAGGTGTCTTAGGCAATAGCCCAACAATATCCAGTCCCCATTGAGCAAAAGGCCACGGGCTGGTGATCGAGCTGAGCTCCTTGGCTAGTTGACTCTGCAAGGGTGCAAACCTCTGACACTTCTCACACTTCTGTGAGTACACTTGCGCATCCTTCTGCATATAGGGCCACCAATAGCCCTGGCTTATTGCTCGGTGCGCTATAGGCCTTCCCCCAGTGTGACTCCCACATATTCCTTCGTATAGCTTAAAGAGAAAGTCCTGGACTTTGTTCGGATGCATAAACAATAGATAGGGTCTAGAGAAAAATCTTCTGTAGAGCTGGCCCTTAAGAGATAGCCAAAAATGTGTAGACTTGTGTCTGGTCTTGTGTGCTTCCTTCTTGTCCTCTAGGAGTTGGCCGTCGTTAAGGAATCTGACGATGGGGTCCATCCAGCTCGGCTCTTGGTCTTCTTCAATATCACACACTTGCCGAGCAGTGTCAATGTTCGAGCTCTTTTGCGTTTGTACTTCCACTGTCCTCTTTAGCCCGAACTCAGTTGTCGAGGCTAGTGCTGCCAGGGCGTCTGCGTGAGAATTCACTTCTCGGTTGATTTGCTCGATCTGTACTTCTTCAAAGCCCTTGACCAGCTCGAGTGCTATGGACAGGTAGGCGGCCATCCTGTCATCCCTTGCAATGTACTGCTCAGTCATCTGATTCACCACCAGCTAAGAATCGTAGAAAATTTCCAACTTTTTTATGCCCAGGAGCTCGGCACTTCTGAGTCCTGCGAGCAATGCTTCATATTGGGCTTCATTATTGGACGCTGGGAATCCCAGCCTTATGGAGTACTCTATTACTGATTCGTCGAGGGAGATGAGTACCACCCCTACTCTAGAGCCTTTCTGGTTTGAAGCGCCATCAGTGAATAACCTCCACCTTTGTAGTATTGTTGATCGGGTCTTGGCGTTGAATGCCCTATTTTCTTCTCTATTTTCCTTTCCTGCTGCTTTGTCGTCCTTCCCCTCAGCTCGAACTTGAGCGTGGTTGGGTCCGAGCTGAGTAAAGAACTCAGCCTGGAGAATTTGGAGATAAAATCTGCTAGGATCTGCCCCTTTATTGCTGTTCTTGGTTGGAAGTCGATGTCATATTCCTCGAGCTCCACTCCCCATTTGGCAATTCTTCCAGAAAGGTCAGCTCGGCGCAACAAAGCTTTAAGAGGGTGTGCAGTCACAACAATGATTTTGTGCGCTTCGAAATACTTGGCCAGCTTTCGAGATGCCATGACCAGAGCCAGAGCCAACTTTTCGAGGGGCAAGTATCTAGTCTTGGCATCGAGGAAGATGTGGTTGACATAGTTTATTGGAAGCTGTTCGACAATGTTCATCCTGAGCAAGACGGCACTAGCCGCGTGTTCGGATACTGCAAGATACATGTATAGCTCCTCCCCAAACAAGGGCTTGGACAGAAGAGGAGCCGAGGTCAGGTACTCCTTCAAATTTTGGAGCGCCTGATCACACTCTTCCTCCCAGATAAAATTATTGCCCTTCTTTAACAACTGAAAGAAATGATGGCACTTATCTGATGATTTGCTGATGAATTTGTTCAGAGCTGCTGCCATTCCTGTCAGTGGTTGTATCTCTCTAACAGTCTATGAGGGTTGTATGTTCTGAATTGCAGCTATCTGATCGGGGTCTGCTTCAATCCCTCTCCTGCTGATTAGGTGCCTCAAGAATTTGCCCGATTGTACACCGAATGCACGCTTGGACACATTGAGTCTCAATTTGTAAGCTTTCAATACTTCGAAGACGCTTCTCAAGTCGGCTAGGTGAACGTGCTCTTGCTTGGTCTTTACCACCATATCATCTATGTAAACCTCGATATTCCGACCTAGCATAGGTTGGAATATTTTGGTCACCAGCCTTTGGTAGGTTGCGCCAGCATTTTTCAAGTCAAAGGGCATGACTTTGTAGCAATACAGGCCTCTAGGAGTGCTGAAACTGGTCTTCTCTTGATCATCTAGGCTCAAAGCTATCTGGTGGTACCCCTATAAGCATCCAAAAAACTCGTGGTCCCGTGTCCGGCGGCCGAGTCCACGAGCTGATCAATTTTGGGAAGTGGGAATGAATCCCTGGTTCAGGCTTTGTTTAGGTCATTGAAATCAATACAGACCCTCGACTTTCCATTTTTCTTCTTCATGACCACAGTGTTGGACAACCATTGGGGGTACTGCACCTCCCTTATTGCCCCTGCCTCGAGCAATTTTTTAACTTCCTCTGCTACGGCCTCTGTGTGCTAAGTGGAGGACCTCCTCCTGCGCTGGACCACGGGTTTATGTGTGGGGTTGACATTCAACTTATGCTGCATCACCTCGGGATCAATGCCCGGCATCTCATATGGTGTCCAAACAAATGCCTCCACATTTGACTTGAGGAAGTTGACCAGGTCGGTCTCGTCTTGCTCGGCCATATGGGATCCGAGCAAGAAGTAATGATCAAGGTCGTCTTCTCTCAACATAACCTTCTTTAGTGGCACTTCAACCTTTTCTGTTGGTGCTCTCCCAACGTCATCAAGAAGTGGCATGTCTTGAACTTCAACCACACACATCTGTTCGTCACTGGTCGAGGCTTCTTTCCCTCGGATAGTAGCCATAAACACTGCCTGGCTGCTGCCTAATCTCCAATGATGGATTCCACGCCCCTGGCGATTGGAAATTTCAGGACTTGATGATAGGAGGAGGGGATGGCCTTGAGCTGATGAAGCCATGTCCTCCCCATTATGGCATTATAGGGGGCGGTACATCTACCACCAAAAATTTAATATTTTTGAGCTCAGAGCCTACCCTGACCAGCTGTGTGATTCTTCCCATTGGTAAAACGGGATGACCGCTAAACCCGACCAATGGGTTGTGACATTTCTACAAATCTTCTTTCTTGAGCCCTAACTTGTAGAAGAGGTCGGCGTACATTACATTCACCAAGCTTCCTTAGTCGACTAAGATGGGCTTCACGTCATACCTCCCAATCCGGAGGGTTATAACGAGCGCGTCATTGTGAGGGTGTTCAACTCCTTCTAGGTTGGCATCTGTGAAAATCAAATCTCCTACCAAGTACTCACGGCTCGGATATTTTCTTTTGCCCGGACCATCCTACTCGAGATGGGTCTGCATAACCTCGCGATGTGCCCTCTTCCGGCTTTGACCCCTCGTCTCGTTTGACGTCTCCGGCTTGGGGGCTGCGTGTATGACATTAATAACTCCTACGGGCTCATCTGCTCCTCTGTCCTGTTCAGCTTTAGCATGCTGCTCAACCCGGGTCTTTTCTTTGTCGATGTATTGCCTGAGGTTCCTTGCCTTCACCTGCTCTTCCAAGAACCTCTTGAATGTCCGGCAACGGTCTGTGTAATGCCCATGCTCTCGGTGGTAAGCACAATGTTTCTTCTCATTCCGTTTGCTGGGATCAATGAACATCTTTGGTGGCCAGACAAACCACGGTTTATCCTTAATCTGGTTGAGGAGCTTGTGAATGGACTCCTTGAACACTATGTTGGCCACTTCATATACCTTGTTGGGCCTCTGACGCTTTTTTTCCCGATCAAGCTTCTTCTTGGCCCTCTTGTTCTCCTTCTTCTCTGTTCGATCTCCCTTCTGCACTTCCTGGGCAGGCGCTTCATTACTCACGCCTCCCATGTTCTCCTCAACTTTGGAGTACTGCACTATTCCCAACATCAACTCAGCCATGCCCTGAGCAGGCCTCTTAGTTAACGAGTGCCTCAATTTGTGGGTTTTCTCCAACCCGAGGTTGAAAGAGGCGACGACAAGCTGCTCATTGCAATCATCAATGTCGTTGAAGGTCTCCTTGTAACGCCGAGCATAGGACCTCAAGCTTTCGTTCTCGGCTTTCCTCAAGCTGAGCAGGGAGTCAATCTCCCTGGGCTGACGACTAGTTGTGATGAACCTAGCTGCGAACAACTCGGCGAGCTGCCTCTAACTTCCCATTGATTTAGTTGGGAGTTTGTCGAACCAGCGCATGGCCACCTTTCCTAAACTGGAGGGAAAAATCCTGCACATCAGAGCATTATTTCCGCTCCAAAGTGCCATCATCTGTCTGAAGTGTCAAATATGACCCATCGGGTCAGTTTTTCCATCGTAGAGGTTGAACTTGGGGGTTTGAAACTTCCTGGGCGGGTCTGCTGCATCCACCTCCATTGTAAATGGAGAGGCGGATATCTGCTCCAACGCCCTCCGAGCCACATACTGAGCCGACCTCTCTGTGTCCGGTTGTAATCTCCCCTCGAGCTGGAGGTTCAGCCACTACTTGAGCTCTTTCTTTTTCTCTACACGGCCGAGTTCTTGGCCTGCCTGCCTTTGCTGCTCATGACGGCATACGGTTGGTACATGGGTATTGTTGGAGGTTTGCGTCTGCCCCTGTCTCCTCCTTTTGGAGTCTGAGACACGGCTCCTCTCAGGGTCTTCTTCACAACGATCACGATCAAGTAGAGGATCCCTTCTCGAGCCACGGCTTGCCTAAGGCAGAGCAACGCCCCTTTTTTGGTCCTGGTTGGACCTCTCATGGTTGGACTGCTCGTGTTCGGACTGAACTCCTGGCGAGCGTCGTTGGTTCATTTGAGCCCTCATCTCATGAAGCTCTTGCTGGAGCTTGACTAGCTGCTGGTCCCTCCTATTCAGCTCATCTTGATACCCCGCAAGCACCTGCTGCACTGTGAAACATTGGGGGAAGTCCCTCTGAGAAGGAGTAGTTTCATGGAAACTCCCAACATGGGTGTGTTCCCTTCTCTGGTTGATTATAGCTCCTCCAACATGAACTTCTGAGGGCACTGGGTGTCCTCTCCTATGGTGTGTTGCATGTGATGCTTCTGCGCGTGGTGCGCGTGGCTCTCTCAGCTCTTCATGATCGTGATTTTCCCGACTAGCCATAGAGGGGTTTTAGATCTTCCCACAGACGACGCCAAATTGTAGATGATAAAGATTGGGATCTACTGGTCCTGTCCAAGCTGACTGAGATGTCAGGGATGAATGCCATCTATTTGCTTGCACAAGCAAGGGGTGAGATGTCCGCCGGTGGTTTTATACCAGTAGACCCTCCGACGATCAAGTCAGGCAAGGGGTTTGAGAGAAAGAAGAACTTGAGAGAGAATTTTGGCAGTGTGTTGGCTTAGTAAAAGAGAGCGTACCTTTCATTCTGAGATCGTTGGCCATTTATAGGTAGAAATATACTTGACCCGCTCTTGTAATCTGACCCGACCCGAGCAGGTCGGGTTGTACTCCATCTTAATGGTTTGATGGTGACTTATCAGTGCCATCATTAGATCTCTCTGCAATATCCTTCTGCAAGTGCCTCGTGTCATGTTAAAATGTCCACCAGCACTCAGGCCTAGTTTGGACTAAACCACAGGCCTAGCCTGGGCTAGGGCTATACCATCCCTATTTGATGTCCTCGCCCCTGAGTTGGCCTACTTGCAACTGATCCCTTATCATCATCACTTTTCTGATACGCGTATCGTGGGACATGATCCTAAATATCAATCATCTAGTTCGGTCCCAGGGTTCAGGCAATTCGTTCTGCTCGGCTATGAGTACCAAGCATCCCTCATAATTGTGTCGTGCACCAAGCCTTCGGGGTTGGGGCCGAACTATCCCTAAGCTCGGGCCTAACGTCCTGAGGTCTCCAGAGCCCGAACACACTACCGTATAGCTCGGCTCAGTGCCCGAGCTAATATGGATATGCCGAGGTAAGTGCCGTGCTGAAAAGGACTGCTGTGCTGTACGGCCTTCCATGTATGCTTCACGTGGCTTTGATCGGAACTTGATCTCCCTTATAATAAAATAGGGCTGATTTTCTAAAAAATACTAGACATAATTTTAAATAAACAATTCAGATTGCTCTGAACTGAGATCTAACGGTTGAAAGTTACTTTCGTCATTTCTATTTACAATATGTTCTTAACTTTTCTCCAATCACATTTTAAAAAAAGTTTTATTACCTCTAATTTCGCCCAAATGAGTGTCTCCCTCTCTCTATCTCCCTCCTTCCTAAGTGTCTATAGGCACGAGTTATCACTTAATAATAAGATACGGTAATAGCATAGCGTGTAAAAGGAAACCTATGAATATGCTTGGTTTGACTAACATCCCTATATATAAATTATAGGCCTAGTTGGCCAACTGGTTTTATTTGGATTTTTTATTTTTTTATAAAATTTCAAAAGTTAAAAAATCTTTTTTGGTAATCGATTCATTTTTAGCTTTTTAGTTTTTTTGTTTTTTTACATAAATTTTTTTATATATTTTTTAAAAATATTATAATTTTTATTATACACATTAATTTTTTATAAAAATATATTTTAAAAATTTTCTCGTCAAAACTTTTCAAACAAAATTCATATTGATTATAAAATTACTTTAAAACAAATTAATAAAAAATTATAACAACTTTAAGTTAAGCTTTTTGTTTTTTGAATTAAAATCACTTTAAACCAATTTTTTTAGTTTATTATCTTTTAACTTAAAATCACTCTTAAAATTTACTAAATAAATTTTTTTACTTATTTAATTAAAATAATTTTAAATTAAAAAATTAACTTAAAATCAAGTTACAAACGGCACCATATATATAGACACGTGCTTTCGTAGGGAGAATCATTGGAAAAAAGTCATATGACTCTTATAACTTGTCAATTCCTATTCATTACTTCGCAAACAATCTTTGCCTTTTTAGGTGGTGTTTGAAATTATTAAAATTAATTATTTATAAATTATAATTAATAAAATAAAAATTATGAAAATTTATTAAATATTATAATTTATAGTTAAAATTAATAAAAATAATAATTATAAGTTATAGCAGAAGTTGTAGGTATATAGAAAAATTTATTACTTATAACTAAAATTAATAGCAGAAAGTTACAAGCTTAGTAGCAGTAATTTTTCCAACCATTCTTTCTTTTTTTATCGAACACTTAAAATCTTTTTAAAATTTTTATATATTTTTGGTGCAACTGAGTTCGTGATTCGTTTATATTTTTCTAGTAAATATGAATATTGAACGAATAAGACTTGTAAGTACTTAAATTGTATTTTGGAGTCGAGATACTCTATTTGAGCCTTCACGTAAAGAGAAATATCAATTTTTGGATAATAATTGCACGCCTCTTAATCTCACGGACCATATCTTTTTATACTCTATTACTTTTTATTGTTTTTAGTGTGTTAAGTTTTTACATTAGTTTATTTTTTTTATTTCAT
>JAULJZ010116811.1:0-11354 GCA_032270985.1 Heliamphora pulchella
CAAAAATTATAAAAAATAAAAAAATAGTAAAAAGAAAAAAATAAAAAGAATTAGCCCAAACAAAGTGATAGACTCTAGTTTAAAAAGTGTATTGATATTAATTTTTTTTTTTTTTTACCTTTTTTTGACTATTAACCAATATCTAGTGAGTGCTCAATAGTTGAATTGGAAAAAAAGAAAAGAAAAGAAAAAAGAAGGCACTTTAGTCCGTAATTAGTGGTTAATATGAAAAGTTACAATAAATTTTAAATTGTTTGGGCTAAATTATTTAAGGATAGTTATTTTTTTTGCCTTTTAATTTTAAGCAAGAATATTTGGGATACCGGCACATTTTACATATATTCCAAACACACTAACTTTTTTAAAAATAAAATTACTATAATACTATCAATTAAAAAAGTCAACTCTCTTCACAATAATTAAAAAAAAAAAAAAATCGTGTCAATATCCTAAACACTATAAATTAAAAATAAAAAGTAAGAGTATTTTAAACATTTTAATAAAAAGTAAAAAAAAATTACTTCATTAAATTATCCTAAATATTCTAAAAAAATTTCTAAAAAAGTTAAAACTCTTAAATGTTAAATTTTTTAAACATTCCAAATAAGGGTTATAGCCTAGGGTTGCTTATCCTCATCATCGAATCTTATTTTTCTAGAAAAATATCCTACTAGAAGAATTTAAATGGTTTTTCAACGAAAACTTAAAATTGAGTTTTTTTTTTTTAAATGTCGTTAGTTAAAAAATAAAAAATTCAGAATCCCGTTATGTAAGGCTTATTTGGCTTTTCGAATGCTTTTTTTTTGTTTGCCCGTTTGATGACACATGGAGCTTTTTCAAAAAATATTTTTGTAAGGTTTATATAAGTCTTAGACCCAAAGAAGCTATTTAATTTTTAAGAAAAATTTACCAGACGGCCTTATTTTACAGATTTTGTTACCCGAGGAATTTTACTGATAAGTTTTTAGCTCTATTTTTGTAGTTTTCACGTTTTGCTCTTCGAGTACTATTTTGTCAAGCATGTGTTTTGTATTTTGTAAATTAATATAATTAAAATTTTATTTATATGTATTGTATAGAGGTACTTCGAAGATTATATTTATTTGATTGGTTAAACCCAGTCCGATCGAACTCGCTAATAGATCAACACCTACAAGAGCGAACACACGTGAGCTGACCGGCGACGACTCGTCAGAAGTCACTCCGATGATAAAATTAGTAAATACTTTAGAGAGAAAAAACTTGTTAGAACATAAATTAATAGAGTTTTGGCTAATAAAATCTCATTGTGCGTACATTTGGCCTTTGAATTCTCCCTTTTTATAGTGGAGAATACTCTTTCTCTCTCTTCAGTCTTCATGATGAGTTTTTTTGATAGGCAACCCTGCAAAACAGTCCTGCTGCTTTTTTAGTTGCAGTGACAGACAAAGTACGGTCACATCACCATTAATGCTCGTATCTTAGCCCGTCTTTTGGGCCGAGGTTCCTGTAATAAATGCTCCCTCCGAGGCAGCAGTACACTCGATGGTCAAGAAAAGTTCAGTCTAATTGCATTTAATGTCGATCCATCACAGTCAAATCGCATTAAATGATGTATTTCCTCGGTTACATCTCATTTAATGTTATGCTAGTCTTAGAACTTGCATCCAATTGCCGGTTAAATCCAGCTCGGCACCTTGACCATTCCTACATATGGGTTGAGATCCGGCTCTACGGTGGATCTTTCTCCTTAAGGGCCTGATGTGGCTCATCTGCTCTGGGTTTTCGGCCCACTCCCTTTCATTTACCCCTCAGCTTTTCTCTTACTCGACATGAGGGAAGCTGACTCGTCTTTTCACTCAGTATGGCCCTATTTATTACGTTACCATCAGTTGTAAATGCCCTTCGATGTCATTTATATCTTGCCACGCATCAGAGCGTGATTGATCCGTACCTGGTGTTTTTGCGCCTTTCTAATGTCAATAGGCGACGTTTCGCCTATCCGAGGTGATTGCTGGCGTTTAGTTATCAAGGGGAGTGAGCCCACCCTTATAAATGGGACCCTTGGCCCCATTTGTCTCCTTCTTCGATTCTCGAATTCTCCATAGCTTCTCTTTTTTTTCCTTTCCCCCTCCTTGAAACGTTTTCTCGTCTCGCCGCTGCTGATAATCACTGCAATCGTTGCAGCAAACTTCTGGCAACCACTTTCACCGTTGCACATTGGGGCAATCCACCGTTCACCATCACCGCCTTCACCTATTGCACAGTAAGTTTTGAACCCTAGTTATCTTCGCATTTCTTTTTTCTTTCTTTCCATTTTGCACTTTTTTAGGTTGCCAACTGCTTCCCCGTCCCCCGCAGGTATCTTAGTGCCTAGGCTTGAGAGTTTTGAGTTTTAACAATAGACTTTCTTCCCCTCTTCTCTTTTCGCTTCTCTCTCTCTCTCTCTTTTTTTTTTGCCTCTGCCAGTCCTTTCGATCTATGGCGAAGAAGGGAAAATTTGTGAAGGAGGTAAACACCCCCTCTGCTTTGGCCGCATTTAGGGACAGATATCGTATCCCTCCTTCAGTCGCGATTCGCTACTGCGATCTTGACGTCCCTGGGTCCCCTTTAATTCCCAGAGGAAATGAGGTGGCATTCCCTATTGCCTCTATTGTGGAGGCCGAGGTCTATTTCCCCGTCGATTCACTCTTAAGGGAAATGTTAGCCACTTGCCTTCTCACCCCCTGTCAAGTTTTCATAAACTTCATCAGAATAGTAATAGGGGTGGCCGAGAGCAACTGTCGATATGGTTTGCATGTAGGCATTCCTAAGATATTTCACAGTTATACCATCGCCTGCAACGACCAAACTTACTACCTCTGCCAGAGGAACGTTACCCAACAGGTGGTGCACGACTTTCCGGATTCAGATAAGCACAGTGACGACTGTATCCTGGTGGGAGGAGACTTCGAATTCTACCCCAATCACGCTGGACTTGCTCGTCATTCCATCTTCAAGGTCCCAGGAAGTCCAGGTCGGTTCGGTACCCCCTTTTTTTACTAGTGTGTCATTTTCCCCTCCCATTTACTTCCATCATTGTATTTATGCAGTTTCGGTTTCTTTTTGCAGCTGCTTCCCTTACTAAGCAGAAGAAAAGGTAAGCCATCTTCGCCGAGGTATAGCATTGTCTTAACATCATAGAGACCCGCTCGGCATCAGACTTGCTCGACTACGTGCCGAGCGACCGACAGGTCATTCGCCACAGGGAGGTTCCCTAGCGAGATCCACCGCCTCCTCATCCACCTGCATCTTTGCCTCTGCCACATTCCGAAGAAGAAGAAAGAAGCATGCTAAGACAGAGGACTAGCTTCAATTTGAGGGCGGTCGTTCTTGGTTCTAATGCCGTAAGTACTTCGGCACATCTAGCAATGAGGATCATGATGGCACCTCCCCCTCCTCTAATGGATCCAGCTCCTTTGATTCATTTTTCGCCTCTTGCCCTAGAGCCGACCATCACTGCCACCCATGCTATGACTGGAGCCACAATTCGGCCACATTCCTCGTCTCCTCCTGGTACACTCCCTCCTAAGCACTGCTGTTTGATTCGCGATGATGGTACTCCCGTCATCGAAGTCATCCTTGACAAAGAGAGGGAGACCGAGGTGCCTGACCCTAGGCTCCCCGAATTTAACATGTTGGGGCACTAGCTAAAGGTGAATGACTCCTCTAAGTCAGGCAACGGCGCTCATTGCCTGGCGAGGGGACTTGCTCTGCCCCTGGACATGGCCGACCACTCTAGCTTATCACTTCCAGTCCTATTCAAAAAGGTATATCAGCTCGGTGTAAGGGTAAGCCTTCTTTTCTTTGTCTTGCTTAAGTACCCATACCTCCACCTATCCTTCCTTCCCCTTTTTGTTTGTCATCTAATCCTCCCCATTCCTATCTTTGCAGCATCTTCAGGCCGTGACCGTCTTGCACGACCGTTATGACGAGCTGTCCAGAGAGACAAAGAGGTGCGGCAAGGTGCTCACCCAGGCCCTACAACGTGTTAAAGTCCTAGAGGTCGACCAAGCTCTGAATGAATTCAACTGCCAAGGGTTTGAGACTCAGTTGAGGGCTATCAAAGAGGAGGCTAAGAAGATGAAGGAGGACACAGCGGCGGTCGTGACCGTCAACACAGAACTTAGAGACTTGCTAGCCGCGACTTAGGCCGAGGTGGATACACAAAAGAAGATTGCAGCTGACTTGGAGGCTGACAAGGCTATACGTGACGACTAGCTTTAGCAGTAGGGATGGGATGAGTGCGGTGCTCATCTCACTAAGGAGGTCGTCAGCATTCGAACCGAACTCCTTGCCCTAGGGTACAAATAGGGATTGGAACGGGCCGGCATTCCCCTAGACTCCCCCTTGTGGAGCGAGCCTCCCACTATTGTCGATGCCGCTGTAGCTGCCAAGAACAAGTGGCCGAGGTAGACCCACGGATCCTAAGGTTCCTCAAGAGATTTCTCCCCCCGAGCTAGGGACGTTTAAGACACTGCCACTAGCCGGCACGCCTTCGATGGAGAAGAGGTGGTGGTGATAGTTGACGACGGCAACAAGGAGGGAGATGGTAGAGCCCAGCCCAAAGTGGTGGACATCAGTCAAGCCTGATCGCGTTGTTGCCCCAGCCGTTACTGCTATTTTGTTCCCTTTTGTTTCTATTCCCTTCGATCCTTTCATTAACTCTTTGTTTTTCCTACAAGTTTGGAGTTTCGATCGTTTAGCCCTTTGTAAGGCCGTACTCCCTATTATGTATTGCTTTCAAATGAAATGAAATGAAAATCTCTTCTATTTAGACACTTTTTATTTTTTACTCTTCTTTGCTTTGTTTCATAGCTTTCTCTCAACCATAGGACCGAGCCCCTCCCTCCTTCTGTATTGGGGCTTACGAAGGCCATAGGGAGTTGCTCCTACAATATTCATTTTTTTTTAGTTCCCTAAGGCTGATCTGGTCTTCTATTATTGAGGGTTTGTTAGAAACTCTTGGAGTTATTCTAACTCCTGAGAGGGCGTTCTATTCTCGAGGTCGATCTAGTCTCTTAAAAGGATGCTTTATTCTCGGGCCGAGCTGGCCTTCCTTCGTGGAGGGGTTATTAGAAACCCTAGGAGTTGTTCTAACTCCTGAGAGGATGTTCTTTCCTCGGGACCGAGTTGGCCTTCCTTCGGTGATGGGTTGTTAGAAACCCTAGGAGCTGTTCTCACTCCTGAGAGAATGTTCTATCCTCGGGGCCAAGCTAGCCTTCGTTTAAATGAGAGTGTCAAGATGCGGAGTTGTAATTTTTGAAAAGAAAATTCTTCATTGATATTGACAAAGTTTGGCAATTACAAAGTGCTTAATGGTAAAGATCCATAGGTTGGCCAAGTTTCACAGTCGAATGACCTCATTTCCATCTGTATCCTTGAGGTAGTAAGCTCCAAGTTCGATGAATGACCTAACTTTGTATGGATCTTCCCAATTCTGGCCCAGCTTCCTCTCCCCCAGCACTTTTGTGTTGCCTATAACTTTTTTTAAGACTAAATCTCTAGGACCGAGCACCCTGGGTTGGACTGTTTGAGACAACGATATAATCTGTAGCAACAACGATATAATTTGCCTGTTTGAGACAACTAAAAACATGCAGATTTCAACCTAACCTTGTGCGCCTCTTTTTTTCTGGTAAAACGCCATTTTTTATAAACGACGCGATGGGATCCATCCAAGATGGAGGCTACTAGGTAAGCAGGACCTCTCGCTGCTCATCACACGATTCATCTATGCTCGGTCTTGGGAGGAACTGCACTACCACCGTCCTTTTCTCTTTTGCCGCCATCGCCGACACGAGACTAGCAAGAGTGTCCGTATGGCCATTGACAGCTCAGCTCATCCGCTCAACTGTGATTGTTGCAAACCTCTTCATAGCCACCGTGGCTTTTTGGAAATAGTTGACCATCCGTCATCTCTTGCCTCATACTCCCCTTTTTGTTGATTGACGACCAGTTGTGAATCACTGAACACTTACAAGTTGGTAATGCTAAGCTTTGATGCGGTTTCAAGACCCACCAGTAGTGCCTCGTACTTGGCCTCATTGTTTGAAGCATTGAACCCAAGTCTTAAAGCCTACTCCAATATTGTGCTGTCTCGAGAGGTGAACACCGTCCTCACCCCCAATCCTTTGTTGTTGGAAGCCACATCGACATGTAATTTCCAAAGTTCCCCAAAGCTCAGCTAAAAGGTGAGCTCGTCCACCTTCTGAAGCTCAAGTCGTGCTTCCCCAGCTCGACGGCACATTTGGTCAACCTTCCTGTCAAGTCGACTTAGGAGAATACGGCTTTCAATGGGAATTTAGTGAGTACAACAATAACTTGTGCTTAAAAGTAGTGCTATAGTTTTCGTGATGCAATAACCAGCGCATAGGCTAGCTTTTCTAGTGGCAGATATCTTGTCTCTAATCCGGTGAGAGTATGGCCAACATAATAGATCGGCATTTGCTGCTTCTCTTCCTCTCTGACGAGCGTCGCGCTAATGGTGTGCGAGGAGACCGCCAGATACAGATACAATATCTCTCTATCCTTTGGGTTGGAGAGCAGCGGTGGAGAGGACAAATATGTTTTCAAAGTTTGGAGTACCTGATCACAGTCCTCGCTTTAGCGAAATCTCTCTCCATTCCTTAGCGTTACAAAAAATGGCCTGCACTTATTTGGAGCTCGGCTTATAAACCTGTTCAAGGCTACGGTTATGCTTGTTAGTTTTTATACCTCTTTAACAGTGCACGACATACGGACTTCCAGAATGGCCTTGATTTGATCCAAACTTGCTTCAATCCGACGATTCAAGACTAGGAAACTAAGGAAATTTCTCGTGCTGACTCCAAATGCACATTTAGCCCTGTTAAGGAGGAGGCGATGGATTTTGAGAATGTCAAAAATTTCTTGGAGGTCAGCCAAATGGTCTTCCTTTCTTTTGGACTTTACTACCATATCATCCATAGAAGCCTCCATCGTCTTACCTAGCACTTCAGCAAACATCTTCGTGATCATCCTCTGAAAAGTTATCCCGGTGTTTTTGAGGCCGAACAGCATAACTTTGTAGCAATAGGTCCCACGCGGGGTTATAAACGATGTCTTCTCTTGATCTCGGCCATGCATGTTGATCTAGTGATTGCCTCGGTATGCGTTTAGGAAGCTCATGCACTGATGTGCAGCCGTAGCATCTACGAGTTGTTCAATCTTAGGGAGAGAAAAACTGTTCTTGGGGCAGGCCTTGTTCAGATTGGTAAAATCCACACGTACTCTCCATTTGTCGTTTTTCTTTTTGACAACCACTGTGTTGGACAGCCACTCTGGGTATTGAACTTCTCTTATGGCCTCAGCCTTTAATAGTTTTTCAACCTCTTTGAAACGGTTTCGGTGTGGTACAGCACCGAACGCCACCCTTTCTGTTTCACCGATTTTGAAGCCAAATTGACGTTGAATGCGTGACAGATGTAGGCATAATCCACTCCTGACATTTTTAATGGTGTTCATGCAAACGCCTCAATATTTCGTTGCAGCAGTCGGAGTAATTCTCCTTTTTCCTACTCGGCCCTGGTGGTGCTACGAAGGAAAAACTTCTCTAGGTCGCTAGGATCGATCATGACCGTTTCAAGTTCTTCCACGGCTTTATCTTTAGCCTCCACACCGACATCCTCCAGGATAGATTCATCGGGGGTTTCGACAACTTTAACTTCCTCAGCGTTGATCTTGGCCTTGAGGGCCGCTATAAAGCAATTTTTTTAGGCGACCTAGTCTTTGTAGATTACCTCTACCCCTTTGACGGTGGAGAATTTCAACATTTGATGATATGTAGATGGGACGGCCTTTAGTTCATGTAACCAGGTTCGGCCCATGATGGCATTAAAGGCCGAGGGCACATCCACCATGAGAAGATTCGTCAGGAACTCCACCGTTCCTGCTCCGACTAGGATAGTGATTCTTCTCAAAGACCAGACTGGCTGAGAGTTGAATCCCACGAGTGGAGTCTGGGCTGGGGTTAGGTCTCTGTCGCTAAGGCCGAGCTTCTTGAAGAGATCATTATACATTACCTCGACTAAACTCCCTTGATCAATTAATACCCATTTTACGTCGAAGCCAACAATGTCGAGGGATATTACCAAGGCGTCGCTGTGTGGGTGCTGCACCTATTCGGAGTCCTCCTCAAAGAACGTGATATCTTCCCTGCATCCCTCCAGCCTCGGCCTCTTCCTACTCGTTGTTTGTACCTTCATCACCTCCACTATATGACTAAGTTTTCTCATCTGCCCCCACGTAGGGATTTTTTGATTTTGCTTTACTACTCGGTGGATTACACTGATAACTCCGTGACTCGCTAGTCTGGCAGATGGTTCTGCCCACTTCGTGGTCAGAGACAATCGTTGCTCTGCCCCTTCCTCTAAGAATTCCTTCAGATGTCTCTACTGGATTAAATCCTCCAAATGTTTCTTGAAGGCTCAACAGTCCTCCGTTCTATGACCTCTCTCCCTGTGATAGGAACACCTCCATCGTATTCCTTTTTCTATGGCTGACTACACAACCACGTCAGACAGCCTGGGTTGCCACAAGAAATAAGACATGTCTTTGATCTGTGGCAGAATATTGTGGATCGAATCTTTAAACACTGCATTCGCGACTTCCCTTCTTCTGTAGTCTGCTCCTAATCTGATTTGGGAGCTTGATTGCTCTTCTCTTAACCTTTTGTTCGGCCTAGGTGAGCTCACCCTCCTCGTTCATCCTGGATTGGTCTTTCTGAATCTATCTGGGCTCGGCTTTCGATCCCTTGGCTTTATCTCAGATTCAATTCTTCTAGCGTCCTCCTCTACCCTGATGTATTGCTCCACTCGGCACATCAAGGTCAAGATGTTTTGGGGTGATTTCTTCGTGAGAGTGGCCCTCAACTTTCCTCTAGGCTGAAGTTCGTGCTTGAAAGAGGCCATAGCCAGCTCCTCATTATAGTTTTCAATGTCATTATATACTTTCTAATACTTTTTTGTGTAATTCCACAGCGATTCCTTCTTTCCCCTCCGTTGCTCCATAAGTGAATCAATTTCTTTTGAGATCTTTGTGTTGGTGACGAAGCAAGCTACAAACCCCTTCAACAGGTTCCTCCAGCTCACTATTGATCGAGGCAGAAGATGGTTGAACCACCTTAGCCCGACCTCGCCCAAACTAGACGGAAATACTTTACACATGAGTGCATCGTTACCGCTCCACAGGGTCATCATCTGCCTATAATGGCTGTTGTGCATGTTTGGGTCGAAACGCCCATTGTATGACTTGAATCTTAGGACGGAGAAGCTTCTAGGGGGCTCGACCCTATCTATGTCCCCGGCAAATGGTGTGGTGATCATCCCCTCCTATGCGTCATTTATTTTTGCCATGGTGTAATATGTCGACATCGAGTCTTCATTCTTTCGCGAAGGATCTTTGTTTTCCCTGGATCTCCTGGGAGTATGACTACTTCCCTTTGTGCTTGAATCTTCTTTTTGCCTGGTACACTCCCTGAGAATCTATCCCACCTCTAAGCTGATCTCATTCTCTCCCTTTCTGCCCCTCGTCTTCGGGGACTTCGGCTCACCGGTATGGAAGGTCTCCACTCGGACTTGTGGGTCCCAATCTTGATTCCTTAAGGAGGAATGAAGCCTCAAGATTTCTTGTCCCATTGCGTGGAGCGCTGACTCCTTAGCAAGATTATGCTCGAGGGACCTAGCTGTCTCATGAGGAGGCATCTTCTCCTTTCTCCTCTACATTCTGCGCCTTTCTTCAAAACGTGGTGAAACATGTTCGTTGAGAACAGTAAGCACCTTTGAAGGTGTCGCCATTGGCAAGTTAGCGATTATTTTTAACTAGATTCCCACATACGGCGCTAAATGTATGGGGGTGTCCCGTAGATTATATTTATTTGATGGGTTGAACCTAACCTGATCGAACCCGTCAATAGATCAGCACCTACAAGAGCGAACACACGTGACTGGCCGGCAACGACTCGTCGGAAGCTACTCCAATGATGAAATTAGTAAATACTTTAGAAAGGAGAAACTTTGTGAGAAGACAAATTGATAGAGTTTTGGCTAATAGAATCTCATTGTGCATACTTTTGGCCTTTGAATCCTCCCATTTTATAGTAGAGAATGCTCTTTCTCTCTCTTCGGTCTTCATGATGAGTTTTCCTGACAAACGGCCTTGCAAAACGGCCCCGCCTCTGCCACTGCGCTTTTAGCATCGGTGACAGACCAATTGTGGTCACATCACCATTAATGCTCGTATCTCGACCCATCTTCTGGGCTGAGATCCCTGTAATAAATGCTCTCCTCGAGGCTGTAGTACACTCGATGGTCGAGAAAAATTCGATTTAATCGCATTTAATGCCGATCCATCACGGTTAAATTACATTAAATGATGTATCTCCTCGGTCACATTGCATTTAATGCTATTCCAGTCCCCGAACTTGCATCCAATTGCCGGTTAAAGCCAGCTCGGCACCTTGATCGTTCCTACATATGGGTCGAGATCCAGCTCTACGGTGGATCTTTCTCCTTAAGGCCCTGATGTGGCTCATCTGTTCTGGGTTTTCGACCCACTCTCCGTCATGTATTTAAGTTGGACTAAAGTCATGAATTCATAAGAAATTTAATACATATAAGGTTTTGTAATTATATAAAGACTATGGTTTTAGGATTTACTTATAAATATAACCTTATAATTATAGTTATTGTGTGGAGAGTTAATTAAAGGGGTAGATATGTAGAGAGAGATAAAAATACCAATGATATAAGAGTACCTCTTGAGTAGAAAAATGAGATTTGTTTCAAGGCTTAGGTTATGGGTGCCAATTTTTGGAATACTTTTGGTCTCGTGATTGTACACTATACAGTCATAATGTATTACCTCTCTGTTAAGATTTAAACACCAATTCCCAAACACAAATAGAAGGAAAAACATGCACACACCAAAGAAAATTCACACAAGAATTTACGTAGTTCGGTAAAACCTACTTACATCCACGGGTGCGAGAGGTAATCGATTATAACCGTAGAGTATACAATCTCAATATTAAAAATATCTCAAAATTCGACACCTACAACCCGAACCCTGAAACAAATTTCGTTTCCCTGCTCAAAAATTACTTTTGTGTCTCTGGTATTTTTTCATCTCTCCCTACATCCTAACTCTTTTGATTTATTCTCCACACAAAATAACTAGATTTATAAGGTTCTATTTATAAAAAAAAAAAAATTCTTAAAAATCTAGTCCCATATAATTACAAAACCCTACATATATTAGACTCCTTGTGAATTCATGACTCCAGCCCAGTCCAAATATATATAAATAAAATACTAATT
>JAULJZ010116822.1:0-11353 GCA_032270985.1 Heliamphora pulchella
CATTAACTGTTGCTTCTACTTCTGCTGAGTCCACTTGAATTTCTTCTCTAAATATAACATGACCTAAAAACATCACTCAGTCGAACTAATACACACACTTTCCAGGTTTTACATACAACTTGTGCTTTCTCAGGTTCTACAAAAAAAATATTCAAATGTTTCATGTGTTTCTCTTCACTTCGAGAATAACTGAATATCGTTTATCAACACAATTACAAATTGGTCTAGAAAGCTTCTGAACACTCGATCCATCAGGTCAATAATCACAGCAGGTACATTTATTAACCCGAAAGGCGTCACCACAATTTCAAAATGCTCGTAACTTGTCCTAAAGGCAGTTTTGGGTATATCTGACTCCCGCACTTTCAATTTATGGTATCATGACCCCAGTCTATCATTGAGAATACATTGGCTCCAAAACACCACTTACATCGAGTACGACTTCCACAAGCGATCATATGTCTTTAAACTATCCCTCCACCGAAACTGATTTCGAACATTCTCCACTTCTGTTTGGAAAGACTGTCACTCTACCGAAAACCAGATCATTGCCATATTCAAACGTACAACAAAGATTACTTCCCGATCGACTAACGACTACTCACTCAAAATCACATCACCACTTTGTGTTGGGCTACTCTAGTCTTATGACCATCAAGATTAATATCGCCACTTGAACCTAAAGAGTCACAACGACTAAACATACCACACAGACTGA
Source organism: Heliamphora pulchella (assembly GCA_032270985.1). NCBI lineage: Eukaryota > Viridiplantae > Streptophyta > Magnoliopsida > Ericales > Sarraceniaceae > Heliamphora > Heliamphora pulchella. Next base: position 719 of record JAULJZ010116822.1, read on the forward strand.
ACGCTTTCCAAGTATATGCTTATCCATAAGAATCCAATCACAACCTCGTCACATATTTCCTTCACGTGCGTACCATCTACTCTCCAATCATTTAACTGAACAGTAATAACTCCTGATTATAAAGTCCCTTATCATCATCACTCAATCCTTTCACACATTTTCTACCACGTAATCGAACCAAGAACCATTTTCGTACTTTAATTATTTTATCTTACCCACATTCTACCAAGACACTCGATTCACTCAAGGCCAATTACAAAAATTACACCCATGAATTCGTATAATCTTACTTACGTTTTCACTCTCCTCGTCTAAACACTTATTCCTCGCACGTACTCACACTAAGCTGCTATACAACTCCACCAGAAATAACAGAATTTTATCACCCTTCAACTTCTCGTACTTTGAGTCCACATGTTCCCATAAAAAAATTTCTTCTCTATACCAACAACATCTATTCATCAATCTAAACAAACTTGCCCTAACGGGTTACATCACAAAAGGTTTTCAAAAGTAACTTCCTTGCAACTCACATCGATACCATAAAGATAACTGAATACCACTCTATAAGAGCTACACAGTCTATACTCCAAACGAATACAAACTAATACTTTAAGAGTCTACCATGTGGATAACTTGGTCTATCTAAAATGTGAACTCCACCCCTCAAACAATCTTCAGTGTCAATGGGACTCACTGTTTCCACAAATTCCTTAGCACCCAACTCCTTAAATTATTTAACTAAAGAGTTACCGGTCTTTGAGGTGATCTTGATAATCTTGATGACGAGGTTTGTAATCATATGCTTCCATTTTCTCTCTAGTCTTTCCAAAGGTTGCTCTGTTCCTCTTGGCATCAACCATTTATTCTTGATGTGCTTGGACGTTGGGTTTGAATGTCTCTTCTAATAACTGGATCGTTCTCTCAGGCGGTTGGTCATTCTAGGGTAAAACGAACATGGTAAAAGTTACGGCTATGGTAGTTACCTAGTCATGTGATTTATTGTGACTTGGTGGTTAATTCTTCATAAGGCTACAAACGTTTATTGTTGTGATCAAGATTCTCCGTTCTTTGATAGTGATGGAAAAAATTCGGACTCTAACACTTTGGTGGGATGGATTGGTGTGAATATTGTTGTATATAAGCGTACTTCTTTTCTTAGCGTACTAAGGTTATCATAAGTTCGAGGCTATTTCTCGTTTTTCACTTCCTTACTATCAGTATGAATCTGTTACTTCTCGATTTATCAGAAGGGTGGGTCGGCTATAAACTAGTCTGGAGAAGGTTGAATTGTACTATATGGTGGTGTCGCGAATCCTTTGGTGTGAAGTTGTCGTTTCTAACTTTGGATAGCAGACGACTTAGTTCTTATTTGTCGAGACCTTTGAAAAGATATAGTTAGTTGAATAAGCCCTTACTTAACTATTCTTGCAAACGGGAGTCTCGATCTTCAAAACTTTGTTAAACGCGGAAGTTGATAGATATTCTAAGCCGTGACATCATGAAGAAATCTGCTTCACGCTTGAAGAGGTGTTAAGAGATTTTCGTGCATCGTCTCAGTTTCCCATGAAAGAGCTAAGGCCTAATGACGTAATATCCTGACCATTGTTGTTACTCATAGTTCTATGGGGCAAGGTTTTGAAGGTCAACGACCAAAAGCATGCGCGGGGTTAGAACATCTTAGTGCAGAACCCAGGTGGTTCAAAGATAGGTTGATGCGGTTAAACGGTCACGGTTAAGACAATTACTGTTGACACAAATTTTGTAGTCACTTGGGGTTCAATTGTAGGTGAAACAAGAAGAGGACAATGAACAATACTTTAAACAAGTGTCCCTAGAACTAATCCAGTGCAATCAGATTATGATAAAGGAGATATCAAAAGGGGCAGCCTAACAAGATACTTTGTCCTGAAGTTACGTTAGCCTAATGTACTTCAATTCAAGCATCCAAGTCAACTTCCCAGGTTGGGATCTCAAGAGTGTACAAAGAGTTCACAAAATCACAGCAACAGGCTGTGGTTTCAAAGTCGAGAGAAATGAACGATGCAAAAAGATTTTATCATTGTCGAATGTTTGGAACGGGTACTTAACAAAGAATTGATATCGAGTTCTTTAAGAGAAGAGTTAGTTCAAGTATGATGACTCGAATCGGAGGAGAATCAATATGTGAATACCGGTCATTATCGAGGCATGTAAACTTTGAGGAAAAAAGTATTTTCTAGAGTTGAATTTCTAATAGGGTTCTCAACAAGACTTGGGTGCATAAAGGTTACCGACGAACGACACTTGACGGTACGATTGAGGACTAATGATATAAGAAGAAAGGACATACAAAAGAATTTTAAAATGTTGACACCAAGGTTTGGGGTAAACGAGAAAAGAATTCATAACGATGAAGTTGCAGGGTTCTAACGGTGTCTCTCAAGGTAATATCTAAAGCTTCTCCAGATGCGTGCTCCTATCTACCCCCCTTAAAATAAGATAACTCGTTGCATGAATTTTCAATCTTCAATCTCGATGGTCATACCAATCCTTCGCATGTAGATTCCTTGTTGCTTTCAATCCTGGTAACGTCCTAACACGACTTACTACAACACTCAGGCGTAGAAGATTTTAGTTCTTATAATATATAGATGATAATTATTAGTAATACAACGCCTCCAACAGAGCTTCAATGAGACAGAATGCAGGATTTTCCATAACCCAAGGACTGAAAGTTCACTAAACCTAAGCTCTGATACTAACTGTGGCGCCCCGTTCTCCGGGCACGTCAGGATATACATAAATATAAATAAAGGGATATTCTAGCCATTCATTCATATTTACATACATTAGTTATTACATCATAAACGAGTTTGAACCATCCACAATTACATAGTTATTACAATTTTACCAAGAAAAATTCAAAAAAAAAACGCTAAGAATAGGAAAAACTGCATGTAAGAACAAAAGTATGAATCTTGATTCTTTAGAATGCGTCAGCTGGATCCATGTACTCTTGGAATTCACCTTGTTCTTCCAACTCTTCTTCTCCCTCGGGGATGACTTCCTCCAGAAACTCCTCCTCACCTGTGGCACGAATGCTATGAGCCAAGGCCCATAAGCAAAACACTCTAACCTTCTAACTAATCTCATGACACAAAATTCACCACAACACATACCATAAAACGCCCAGTACAGTTTATAGTTAAGGAGACAGACAAATTTATAACATGGTAGCAGATAAGTCAATAAACATGCGTGTATGAAATGCAGATGCCCAACCCAACATGCACCCAGATATGAACAAGAATTCCCCGCCGAGAATCACCAGATTAGACTTAATAGGACTTGATCACCAAAGCCATCATCGCGCCTCGTTACGAATAGTTACCACATCGCCTGGCTTCATGCCACAACTATTATACTCAATGGCAATGGCATGGGGTCTGCGCCATAGTCCAGGCCAACAATATCCAATAAACCATTTCCTACACCGGGGACGCACCCAAGGTGTATAAACCAAATCTGTATCACCGAGGACGCACCCACGGTGTACGACGGGAATTCATCCTAAGCTATTTGTCCCACCTTAAGACTCGTGATGCCTTCGCCGGTGTTAACCCAAAGTCTAAGAGAATTTAATAGACGTTCACATTATACAAAGTACCAAGATGATGGATTTAGGACAACCATAATTGGGCTCTCTCCGACATACCAAATGTCCAAGTTATCGAAACCAAAATGCTAGTGACGAACCCATGCTGCCCAACCAAATTTATAATACATTTTGGTAACACCGGGGATGCACCCAGGGTGTATAAGGGGAACACATCCCAAAATATTTTTGAAAAAAAGGTAACCAAGGACGCCCTAGACTTAAAATTATGAAAGACAGCTCAACATAACCCATCCAGATTATAGATCAACCAATCAAATTCTGAGTGGCACCATTATGCTCCCGTACATTAGGTTCTCGTACATCAACGTTCCCGATCACTACGGCATATAGCAGCAGTTCGGCTCAGGAAGTGACACGGCTCAGGACATACATGGGCCAAAATTAACACATCCAATACAATAATCTGAATGGCACCATTATGCTCCCATACGTTAGGTTCCCGTACATCAACGTTCCCAATCACTACGGTAAATAGCGGTAGTTCGGCTCAAGATGTAACACGGCTTAGGACATACATGGCCCAAAATTATCCATACTCGACACAACAATCTGAATGGTACCATTACGTTCCCGTACATTAGGTTCCCATACATCAGCGGTCTCGATCACTATGGTGTACAGGGGTAGTTCGGCTCAAGACGTGACACGGTTCAGGACATAACACTGCTCAAGACGCACATGGCCCATTGTCAACACCCCCACAACGGTTTACACAGTTGAACTCTAATATGCCAAGATGCAAGTGACAATGCCCATTATTTGAAATATGAATCTCAAGTGCAACAATTTATATCATGGCATTAAGCTGGCAAGATTCATGGCACAATGCGTAAAGCATAAGGTACAAGTATGTGAATCACAAGCTACAATTTTCTCAAGATATGATTAAAATATGATAGCATGGATTCTAAATCATCATACATTCTCTTAAAATCACTAATCAACTAATTCAAACCAATAATCATGTAGAACTCGGGTCTCATAGCGATAGGTACCCAAACACAATTAACAAATTTTAAGGCCAAATCCAAGTATTACATTAAAAGGGGAAACAAGGTTTTGGGGTATCTAGACTTGAAATTAAGATATGATTTTCATACACCATTTAGATAAAAAAATATTCTACAACTCTCATGTTTAACACCAAGACCAAATCCTAAGGCAAATGGGTGAACATTTCATTTTAAGCAAAAATGGTTCAGCACTTTCTCCAGATTTTTACCAAAAACTAGCTTATGTTGCTCTCGGTTTTGGGGTGTCAAATGAAGTCCAAATGATCCCATTTTTTAGTATGTTCTAGATTAACATGTCCCCTATAAGTTTCATGTTTAAAGCTAAGGGTAGTTGTTTGAAACAAGTTAGACGCTTTGGCCATTTTATAAAGTAGGTTTTGTCAGCCACCAAAACTCAGCATAGCTGGTTTTGGACAGAGGATTTAAAACGATTTTGGGGTATCATCCCATGGACTTAAGGTCTGATATTTGGGTATCAAATACATCAATATGTTAGCTACAAATTTCATGTAGACCACGTTTGTAATAGATCATCAAAAGTAGGTGTTTTTGGCTATATAAAAATATGTGACAGAATGTTCCTCGGGGGCTAAACATCAACAGAGATTTTCAAAGTAGTTTTGACCTAACAAACCTCAATATTTGGTTCCCATGTTTGGTGGGTAGATGGGTATGCATGTTATCTACAACTTTCATGTTTTGACCAAAGTTCGGATCATACTCTAAACTTGGGTTTCTATATCAGTAATGTTGACTGGGCAGAAAATGAGACACTTTGGTAAAATTGAAATATCTTGACTTCTGGTTATGCAAATGAGTTGAAATCAATTTTGGATGAAAACTAACACAAAAATATAACTCTAAACATAATAATTATGCTTAGATCAATTTTCTACATTGAGTTATGGTATTTCATATCTAATGGCAGAAACATCAAAGTCCTTAAAAATCAACCCTCTTAGGGTTTAGATCTTCTACTCATGTCATGTCAAGTTTTTATTCTATTTCTTTGTATGATTGTGTTTCAAACTTCAATATCATGGCTCCAGCACACTTATATATGATAAATATCAAAGATAACAACATCTCATAACATTCACAAACATAGCAGCCCCTAAATTCCAACTACGAGGCCTTTTTATTTGATTTCGGTTCTCTATTTTTAGAGTGTTTAAAGGGATAGGCTGGGGGATATTTTGAGGGATATTAGATACAAGGTTTAGAGGTTTAATCAATAATATCCAATAAACCATTTCCTACACCGGGGACGCACCCATGGTGTATTTACTAAATCTGTATCACCGAGGACGCACCCAGGGTGTACAACAGAAATTCATCCTAAGCGGTTTGTCCCACCTTAAAACTCGTGATGCCTTCGTCGGTGTCAACCCAAAGTCTAAGAGAATTTAAGAGATGTTCACATTATACAAAGTACCGAGATGTGGGACTTAGGACAGCCATAACTAGGATCTCTCCGAGTTACCAAATGTCCAAGTTATCGAAACCAAAATGCTAGCGACGAACCCATGGTGCCCAACCAAATTTATAATACATTTCTGTAACACCGGGGACGCACCTAGGGTGTACAAGGGGAACACAACCCAAAATATTTCAAAAAAAAGGCAATCAGGGACGCCCTAGACTTAAAATCATGAAAGACAACTCAACATAACCCATTCAGATTATAAATCAACCAAACGAATTCTGAGTGGCACCATTATGCTCCCGTACATTAGGTTCCCGTACATCAACGTTCCCGATCACTACGGTATATAGCGGCAGTTTGGCTCAAGATGTGATACGGCTCAGGATGTAACACGGCTCAGGATATACATGGCTCAACATTATCCGTACTCGACATAACAATCTGAATGGTACCATTACGTTCCCATACATTAGGTTCCCGTACATCAGCATTCCCGATCACAACAGCGTACAGCGGTAGTTCGGCTCAAGACGTGATACGGCTCAGGACGTAACACGGCTCAGGATATACATGACTCAAGACGTAACACGGTTCAGGACATAACACGGCTCAAGACGTACATGGCCCATTGTCAACACCCCCACAACAGTTTACACAAATGGACTCTAATCTGCCAAGATGCAAGTGACAATACCCATTATGTGAAATATAGATCTCAAGCGCAACAATTTATAGCATGGTATTAACATGGCAAGATTCATGATACAACACGCAAAGCATAAATTACAAGTATGTGAGTCACAAGCTACAATTCTCAAGATATGATTCAAATATGATAGCATGGGTTCTAAATCATCATACATTCTCTTAAAAACACTAATCAACTAATTCAAACTAATAATCATTTAGAACTCGGGTCTCATAGCGATAGGTACCCAAACACACAATTAACAAATTTTAAGGCCAAAGCCAAGTATTAAATTAAAAGGGGCAACAAGTTTTTGGGGTATCTAGACTTGAAATTAAGCTATGATTTTTATACACCATTTAGATAAACATATATCCTACAACTCTCATGTTTAACACCAAGAACAAATCCTAAGGCAAATGGGTGAACATTTCATTCTAAGCAAAAATAGTTAAGCACTTTCTCCAAATTTTTACCAAAAACTAGCTTATGTTGCTCTCGATTTTGGGGTATCAAATGAAATCCAAATGAGCTCATTTTTTAGTATGTTCTATTTTAACATGTCCCCTAGAGGTTTCATGTTTAGAGCTAAGGGTTGTTGTTTGAAATAAGTTACACTTTTCGGCCATTTTAAAAAGTACGTTCTATCAGCCACCAAAACTCAGCAGAGCTGGTTTTGGACAGAGGATTTAAAACTATTTTGGGGAATCATCCCTAGGATTTAAGGTCTGATATTCGGTCAAAATATACATCAATATGTTATCTACAAAGTTCATGTAGGCCACTTTTGTAATAGATCCTTAAAATAAGGTGTTTTGGGCTATATAAAAATATGTGACAGAATGTTCCTCGAGGGCTGAAAATCAACAGAGACTTTCAAAGTTGTTTTGACCCATCAAAACTCAATATGTTGTTCCCATTTTTGGTGGGTAGATGGGTATACATGTTATCTACAATTTTCATGTTTTAACCAAAGTTCGGATCATACTCTAAACTACGGTTTTCAAATCAGTAATGTTGAATGGTCAGAAAATGACACAATTTGGTAAAATTGAAATATCTTGAATTCTGGTTATGAAAATGAGTTGAAACCAATTTTGGATGAACGCTAACACAAAAATATAACTCTGGACATTAAAACACTTTAAAAGTTAATTTGATATATCGTTTTGGTGTCTTTTCCTACTGAAACCTATTATATTAATATATTTATGAGAAATATAGTATTTTCATATATTGTCATAGCTTTCATAGCAATTGATTAAATAAATGTAGTATTTTAAGTTAAATTAAGCTGTTTTGGAAATATAGATCTTTTTGACTTATTTTGTTGTGTATAAACTTCAATAATAATTTGTTTGCTTTGTTGACTTGTAGCACTATATTATTAGGTATATTACTTGTTCAACAAGTATGGGATAATACAATTCTCATCATTTAAAGCAAAAAAGAAGAAAAAAAAATCACTTTTTGGGACATCCCCCAAGGTGGTCGGCCACTAAGGGGAATTTTTGACATTTTTGATGTTATTTTGTCCTTTGCTACTTAATCGTACTTAAATCCTTGAGGGTGAGATGACCAAGAGACCCTTTTCGACCAAACGCTATAGAGCTAAAGAACCGTTGAAACTGGTTCACTTTGATGTGTGTGGTTCTATGATAATTTGGGCCAGAAGTGGCTTTGAGTACTTTGTCAGTTTCATGGATGACTTTTCAAGGTATAAGTACATTTACGTAATGCACCGTAAGTCTAATTCAAAGAATTCAAGGCGAAGGTAGAGAAGCGTCTGGATAAAAGTATCAAATCACTACTATCAGACCGTGGTGGAGACTACCTCTTTGAAAAGTTCAGGGACTACTTATCATCAGAAGAGATTATATCACAGTTGATTGCACCGGGCACTCTGCAACAGAATGGTGTAGCAGAAAGAAGGAATAGGACTCTTATAGAGATGGTAAGATCAATGATGAGTTATTCAAGATTATTCGATTCGTTTTGGGAACTTGCATTAAAGATAGCAGCTTATATTCTGAACTTGGTACCTTCTAAGCGAGTACCTTCTACTCCTACAGAATTGTGGACCGGGCATAAGCCTAGTCTGAGACATATTCGAATTTTGTGGTGTCCCGCACATGTGCTGAAAGGGAACACGGGTAAGTTGGAACCGAGGGAAGAAGTCTATTTCTTTATCGAGTATCCCAAGGGAACGAAAGGTGATTTATTTTATAATCCTAAGGATCAGAAGGTTATTATTAGCACCAATGCCCGATTCTTGGAAGAGGATTATATTATAGACCACAGGCCCAAAAGTAAAATTATTCTAGAAGAATTGAGAGGAAATACCAGTGAACGGAATAGAAATCACAAGTTACTGATATCCCATTGTCTCGTAGTAGTGGGAGGATTATGGGACAAGTGCAGATCATGATCAAGGTGCTACCATTAACATGCTTGACGAGCATGTGGGTAATGGTGCACATGGATCAGATTCTGCATAGAGTGTTACTGTTAGTACACATACGCTAGTAGTGCCTCGTCGTAGTGGGAGGGTTATTCATCAACTCAATCGACATCTGTTCTTGGGAGAGTCTTTTGACAAGATCCCAATAGAACTGGATACCGAGCCCTATAACTACAATGAAGCACTCCAGGACAAAGATGTAGATCTTTGGCAAAAAGCTATGAATTCAGAGATGGAATCTATATATTCTAATTAGGTCTAGAAACTTGTAGAATCACCTGAAGGGATAAAACTCATCAGATGTAAGTGGATCTGCAAGAGGAATAGAGGAGCAGACGAGAAGGTTGAAACCTTCAAAGCTAGGCTTGTTGCAAAAGGGTTTTCTCATAAAAAAGTGATCGATTATGAAAAAACTTTTTCTCTAGTAGCCATGTTTAAGGCTATCCGGATTCTCTTATCTATTGCGGCTCATTTCGATTACGAAATTTGGTAAATAGATGTCATGACAGTTTTTCTTAACGGAAGTCTTGACTAGTGTATCTTTATGATACAACTAGACGGTTTAATAGTAAAGAGCCAAGAGCACATGTTGTGCAAGTTTAAGAGATCTATTTATGGACTTAATCAGGCATCGAGGTCTTAAAATACTCAGTTTGATCAAGCCATAAGTCTTATGATTTTCATCAAAATCTAGATGAGTCCTGTGTATACAAGAAACGCGACAAAAGCATGGTGGTCTTTCTAGTACTTTATGTAGATGATATCTTGCTCATCGAAAATGATGTAGGGGTATTATCTTTGGTAAAAGTATGGTTATCTAGGCAGTTCGATATAAAGAACTTGGAGAAAGCCAATCACATTCTTGAGATCAAGATTTTATGAGATAAAAAATAAAGAATGTTGGGCTTATCCTAAGCAAAGTATATCGATGACATCCTTACCCATTTTAGCATGCAGGATTCCAAGAAAGAGTTTTTTCCTTTTAGACATGGAATCACTCTATCCACAGATCAGTGTCCTAAGACACCGAATGAGATAGAGAAGATGAAGGCAGTTCCTTATGCTTCGGTAGTAGGAAGTCTAATGTATGTTATGCTTTGTACTAAACCCGACATCTGCTTTACCGTTGGCATGGTTAGCAGATATCAGTCTAATTCAGGAAAAAAATATTGGACTGCAGTAAAAAATATAATCAAATACCTAAAAAAGACTAAGGATTATATATTGGTTTACCAAGCAGATAGTCTAATACCTTTAGGGTACACAGACTCAGATTTTCAGTCTGACAAAGATTCTCGTAAGTCTACTACTGTTAGGAATGTATACTGAAAAGTCATGCTTTTTAGGTATTTTATTCTTGATCCCTGGCATATTAATGAGAAACAT
>JAULJZ010116833.1:0-11353 GCA_032270985.1 Heliamphora pulchella
TCCCACTTAGATTTTTAAAATATTTTTTAGGGTTATAAAAATTTGTTTAATTAAAATAAATTTATTAATTTCAAAAACCACACGATTCGAAAGATTTCAAAACGTCTTTTCGTGTACACGATCCAAAAAATTTCAGTTTGCCAAATCATTTTTTCGTGTTTTAATGCATAACAAATAAAATTATCGATGAATGCATAGTTTTTTCTTTTTTTTATAGCTAAGGTAGTAATTAAAGGCATTCAAATATTTTTTATTTAATTTAGAAAACTTTTTATTAAAAAAAATTAATTTTATTTTCTATTACAAAATATTAATTAAAACTGAATTTTTTAAATTAATTAAAATAAATAGAAAAAATAAAATAGATATATATTATCTACGCAGTTTGTATATATAAAAATATAAGATATGTATATATCTCGATTTTATGATCAAACAGAAACTCTATTGAGTTTCAGTCTCCTGTTCAAAGATAAACTCGTAATCCTTCAATCCTTATTAGAATCAGCTTTCGGCATTCAAGTTGTATCAGAATTCTTTGATTTGCAGTGTTAAACATTGACCCGAGCCTTATCTGTAAAAAAATAGCCGGCCACCACCACAGCCGAATCACCATCGCCAGCCAAAACCCAGCGCCGTCGCATGCTACGGCTTCAGGCGGCTTTTGCCGCCACTCCTGAACTCTGTTTTTGTCTCATTTTTTTTAAAAAAAATAGATTATGAAAAATATTATTTTTTTGTCAAAAAATCAAAACAAAAATGCCTCAAAAACATCTTTTGATGAGGGCCAAACAGCCCCCACCGCCGCCGCCCCTACTGCCTTGCACCGCTGCCCGTTTGAGCCTTATTCTATGGTTGTTTCGGCTCTTGTTTTCTCTTGTTTTTAGTACTAATATACAACTACATGAAACCCAAGAGAATGCCTCGAAAACAGTCCTGAAAAAGCTCAAAAAATAGCCCCGAACAGCCTTATCGCCGCCACCGAAAATCGTTGCTGTCGCTGCCGTTCTTCTATCATCTTTTGTGGCTGTTTTTTCTCATCTGTTTGAACTGTGTTCCATCACTATTTATTGCTATTTTATGCCTAAAAAATTGATCAAAACTAGTCCAAAAAATGTCGCAAAAAACATAAAAAATAAGCCCCGAACTGCCACTAGTGCTGTTTTTTTTCATAAGTTTTTGCTGGTTTTTGGACCTATTTTCATGTTGTTTTTTAATGCCTAAAATATGTAGAAAACTTACTAACTGTTTCAAAACCATTAAAAAAACCACCGTGATCCATGGCCCAAAAAACCCGAAACCACTGCTGGTTATGCCGCCGTCTGTTTTTCGTGTTCTTGTACATTCAAACCTGTTTTAAATTTTCTAAATAATATTTAAAAATAAATAAAAATTTTTACATAAAAAATTTATGTTCTGTAGGCTCACATTCGAACTAAAAAAGCTTAAACTGTCACGATTAACCATCGTGATTAAAAATTAAATAATAATCATCATACAACCATTCAATCAAACATGAATATAATAATGATCATAAAATCGATATTAGAACGTATGCAAAATAAAGTTAGCACAGTTTTAAATCTACCTGACCCCTCGATTAACCCTAAACAAAATCAAAACGGCTCCGATACCAATTGTTGTAGGCAAAAAGCAAAGATCATTGATTTGTAAACGATTTTTTAAAATAATAAAACTAAACGGGCAATCGCCAAAATAGTTTCCAGATAAAAATTTATTGATGTCGAACGATCAAAATAAAAATCTGTGCCACTACAGTTAATTCAAATGAATACCTTTTGGTTAATTCTTCAACTACGAACTTTGATTCTCCGAGTTGAAGCTCTGGTTATATCTTTTACTATATTTTCGATGCGATTCCCAAACGTAGTGTGGGTTACAATCCTTTGAGAACTGATACCGGCAGAACCTGGACAACCTTAGTCTTGAAAAACAACTTATGAATTTGGTTCAGTCTACCTGCATATTTATAGGGTTACAGCAGAGACTTATGGAGTAATTATGATATATACTTCTAGTGTGATCCAGATACCTAACCAGCGATTTATGCAAATATGCAAACCTCTCAGTGATTTTTGTAATTATGAAAATCTTGCAGTGATTTTTTCAATTTCTATAAAACACTAAATTACAGTTCATACCAACTATAACTACACTCTTAGCCATAATCTTAAGATAAATTTGTATTGAACTTCTGTTATTAAATGCTTAACTCATCTCTCCACGTTAAGATTCTCGATACCCACCAATTAAATTTAATTACTAATAATTTAATTTAATCGGTATTTTTAAAATTTCTTAAACCATTTCGCTTAACTTATTTGACTGTTAGATAATTAAATCCACCTGTAGCATTTGGCCCAGTTAAAACTTAAAAGCTTCCTTAAGGGGCTATCGTCGATCCCGAACAATCGAGACGTGGATTCCGTTAATAATTAATATTCACCATATAATTAATACTGCGATCCAACTCATTACGACTGTTGACCCATAAAATATTGCACCCTCTAATGAATCAAAATAATAAATATTAAATATATGCAAATAATAATTATTTTAAAATTAAGAGTATAAGCACTCATAATAACCATGGAGTGTAAATTAATTTATATAGTCAGTATAAAATTGATTACCCCAATGTGGTCCTATTCAATACACACAAAGTATATTAGCACAGTGAGTCAGAATAATAGATAACGCTATTATCTATTCCACGTAATCAAGATATGCCTACTAAAACTCTGTGCTATAATCGTACTGATGGTTTGTCTAATCCCATCTAAACTATGAACAAAACTTATATTCTACAAGAATCTATAATCTGGTCTTCTTTGTGTAAGTCGTACTCTACATACCAGATTAAATACTGTACAGAATAAATAACAACTATGCATAACATTAAAAAAATGATATTGCATTAATTGCTCATTAACATTCTCAAAAAATAAAAAATTAATTTTATTAAAATAAAATTAAATACTAAAACTAAATAAAATTCATAATTTTTAGTATACAACCCTGAAAGTCACGAATGAAGTGATAACGAGTATCTATATGCTTGGTTCTCCCGTGATACCTAGGATATCTTGCATAAGCTATTGAAGCTATGCTTTCACAATGAATCACAATAGCATCATCTGAATGTCATGTTATGCTCAAATTTTGAACGAATCTCCTTAACCATATTGCTTCTTGAACAGCAATAGTACATGTCACATATTCTGACTCCATTGTGGATAAAGAAACACATTGCTGCTTCTTACTACACCAAGAAATGGCTTCTCCTCTAAGTATAAAGGCATAACCAGAAATTGATTTACGCTCATCTCTATCAGTAGACCCATCTGCATCACAATATCCAGCTAATCTGAGGGTGCCACCTTGGTAACATAATGCAAGGTCTACAGTCCCTCTCAAATATCGAAAAATTCTCTTAATTGCTATCAAGTGGGAAGCACTAGGAATACTCTGATATCAGCTGACCATACTAATAACAAAACATATATCGGGTCGATTACACATCATAGCATATATTAGACTACCGACTGCACTTCCATAGGGAACATTTGCCATTTGTTTCTTCTCTTCTTTAGTTTTAGGACTTTTGGTCAATGCTAAGAATCAAGTCTTTCTCCATTAGAGTGTCTATGAGTTTAGAATAGTTCATATGGAACTGTTCCAAAATCCTTTTTATGTAAGTTTCTTGAGAGAAATTAAGAAATTTTCTAGAACGGTCTCCTGAGATCTTAACACGAAGCACATAATCTGCTTGACCCATGCCCATCATCTTAAATCTAGTGGATAACCACTTATGTATGGCAACAATCAACTCTAAATCATTTTCGGCTAACAAAATATCGTGCACATACAATAAAAGAATTAGAAACTTATTCCCAATTCACTTAATATACACACAATGGTCTTCTTCAGTCACATTACAAGAAAAAACACTTTTGGCGACCACAATTTTGGTTGGCAAATGTCATTATTTAGTCGCCAAAAGCTTTTACCGACCGAATATTTTGGTTGCCAATTTGGTCGCCAAATGCTTGTCAGGAAAGATTTTCAACAACTAAATTTTCGTTAGTCTCAAAATTTTAGTTGGCAATAGATGCCTTCGTCGACAAATAATTTTGTCGCCAAAGTTTGTCGCCAAAGAATTTTGGTCGACAAAAGTGTTGATTGGCTCAGCCAAAGATTTTAAAAAATTGAAATCTTTAGCGACTAAAATATTTGGTGGGTGAAAGTTGTTTTTTGCGAGCAAAACTTTTGGTCGGCAAAACGTTGTTCTTGTTTAGAAAAAATTGCCAACTAAATAAATGGTCGGCAAAAATTATTATTTTTTTAAATATTTGTTATTATAGTAATTTTTATCACTTCATACATATAACCTATAACTTTTTATTTTTACATTTAAAATAATTATTAATATTTATTCACAAATACATAAATACCAATTACGAATTAGTGCACACCATTGCGACTCTACAAAGTAAACTTAAAGCCTGAATATATACATATAAACTTGTGACTTCTGATTTTTAAATTCAAAATGATAATTAAAACGTATTTATCATTGCATTAAATATACAAACTAATACAAACATTGCCAGCCCACAACATAAAAAAGCTAACCTGTGTGTAAATAAAGATCGTTCATCCACGCTCCACGCAGTAATCATAAATGTTTTTCAAAATTTATTCCAAAGTAAATATATATAACATTCACAATAAAAAGTTAATGCAAATACGAACATTATTAATCAATGTCAATTGATTACCTCCTATTAAACAATACATCAAACCAGCATGCCAACCCATGAATTCTAGCACCTACAGCGGTTATGAATTTCAATGGGACATCAATTTCATATAAATCTTCCTCCTGTTGAATGAAAGTTGAAGACAATTTCTGCAGATTAATTGACAAGCACCAAAAGCATCAGGCTTTATTTCATAGTTCATACTTATTTAATTAAATCCCATCCAACATAGATAAAGTTACAGACACTATGGATAGTTTCATAATCAAACAAGAAATAAATAGAAAGAAATAATAACATATCATGCATTACCCAAACAATTCCAAAAAGCTTCCAAAAAAAAGTTACATGTATCCAACAAGGAATGAAGACTCTTATTCATGAGGACCAAAAAGGAATTTGATGAAAATTTACAATTTATTTTATATATTCTAATTTATTTATAAAGTTGAATTTTTATGATTTTATTTCTTATTTTACTTTGTTTTCCATATCAGATTATGTTAGTTTGCTTTTACATAATGGTTCAAGAGAGACTATGATTTGAGAATTGAAGAATTGAAATGGGTATTGGGATTGATTGCTATTGGTATTGGGTTTGATTCCCATTTCTTCCCCTTCACTGTCTTCTTCTTCTTCATCTCCTCTTCTTTGGTGCAGCATAAATGACTCTACGAGCAATTATCACGTCCTAATATTTTGACACCACGTACACTCAGAGGTCATTTGAACTTCACTAGCCTTAATTTGAAACTTTAAAATTCAAACTTAATCTTTCTCCCTACTTGGCAATTCACGTAACCCTTGATTCGTACGATTTCTATTTTTCTGCCAATTAAATTGTACGACTCTAAAAAACATGATTCTCAGTGCTTTGAACCATCCTGTGGGTGCATTAGGTTTATAAGTTTGTCCTAAGAAAAATGAGGTTTGTATAATAAAGATTGCTAGAAAAAAATTAGGTTGCTGCTGGTTAGGAAGAACAGAAGAACCCATGCCATTTTATCATGATGGCAGTCATGAAAGCCATGCCTAATTTCTGCACAACTTGTGCAATTCTTTTTCCATGATATGTTTGCCTAAAATGTATTCTTTTTCCATGATATGTTTGCCTAAAATGTATTCTTTTATAGGTACATGTGTGGTGAAGCACCTAGTGTAACGATTCGGACCCTAGTTAATTTTGGAAATTTAATTAAAATATATATGTTATGTCTCGTGGAAATGTTTGTGAGTATAAATCATGCACGAAAGTTTATTTTTGAACTAGTACATGTTCATAGTGATGGTTGAAGGTGGAATTATGCAGGAAAATTCGGTTGGGTGACGTTGTATGGTTGTATGGCTCAATTGTAGCCTTAGTGAAGATGGAGATCGCAGTTGTAGCCTTATTTTTTATGTATTTTTTTTCTTTTTTTTATGCTACATTTAATTACCCAAAAAAAAGAGATCGCAGTTCAGGATTGACTGCTCAAGCGGGGTCCTGACCGCTCAAGCAGTGGAGTGGCAGAGAGTTGCTAGAGGGTGACCACTCGAGCGGTGGAGGTCCGCTCGAGCGGGCTGTCGCGGATCTATTTTTTTAAGGGTCGCGTGGACCCTTTTCTTTCATTCCTTTCATTCTTCTCTCTCTCTCTCTAAAGCAAGGGTGAAGGTTAGGGTTTAGGTTGGAGAGCTTATAGAGGTTTGTTTAGCCTCTTTGGGGTGAGTTTCTTGCGTTCCTCTTGGCAATTCAACCATTGGAGAGCCGATTTTGGTCTTGGAAGACGATATTCTCACGTGGTTGGAGATCTTCGTGATTGGAGCTTGTGTGAAGCTTTTTCTCGTGGATCTAGCATCCCAAAGATAGGATTCAAGACTTTTTTTGAATGTTTATGTGATATGTGTCGTATATTTTAAGTTTATGAATATGCGAGCATGAAATTTGAGTTCTCTTGAGACCCTAAGTTGAGTTTGATGATAATGGAGGCTAGATTTTGGATTTATGAGGGATTTAACTTCATCCTATCTTGATATTGTTCTTTCTTATGATTGGAGCAAAAAAATGAGAATCTAGGGTTTGGGACTTGATTTAAACCATGGAAATTGGGGATTTGGATTTAAAGCATTGGTATGATGAAATTGATATGGTTAATGATTAAATTGGGAGTTATTACAACTTATTGTGAGCTTTATTTCATGAATTTAGGTGACACTAGTTGATGTCGAGCCGAAAGTGCAGTTTCGTTTGATAAAACCAATGAATTTGTGAAGTTGGTGCCATATAACGATTAATCCAAAGTTTGAGCCCTATTGTATTGAATATGTGAATAATGAAAATGTATAATGATACGAGTTGGATGAGAGGAACCCTTGGGGTTGGACTCGTGCGTGCGTTTTGTGATATATATATAAAAAGAGCCGATTTGGGATCCAAGGGATCGTTTAAGGTTGGTCACGAGTTGCTCTACGGTGAAAGACCGAAAAACTGCACAGATTGGATTCTCTACCCTTCGGCTAGTGAATCGGGAAAGGACGTTAGTCGTGTCAGGGTATAGAACGTCTCGTTACTCCATGGGGCCTGTGTGGCTAGGTTAGTTGTAACGTTGCGCGGGTCTATACGCTCGTCTGGCGTCCGCACCTGAATTTGTTAACCATGAGTTGGTGAAATACAAGAAATGCCACTGTGTGCGTAGGCGTGTGTTATAAATTATCAGGTTGGTAAATTCATAAATTGAGAATTGAAGGTGTTAAATGTAATCAGTTGATAGAGAACAATAAACTCGTTTTGTACAAACCAGGTTATGCACGGGAAATTTACTTTGGAATGAAAGATGGGAATTCTATTAACCTTATGCGTATATCCTGCATAACCATCTTTGCATGTTATACATATATTCAATGTTAGTCTTGTTCCTACGAGTTTCGGCTCATGTTGTTTAACAACATTTTAGGTAATAATGGGAAGAAGGTCGTGGAATAAGACCAGTGGTTGATGGCTTTTTGGAAAGTTGATAGGATTACATTGTCTCCTTAAATAGTTAATTTTTGAGAAATGAGAGTGTAAAGATGTAATTCTTTTTGGGTACTTAGATTATTGTAATTATGAACTAAAATACCGATGTTGTAAGACCTTAAGGTCATATGTTCATGTGATGCGTGCATGTGAGGACGTACTTATTTGGTTGGGTTGAATGTTTTGATCCATCTATGATTGATTTTTGGCAGCAATGCTTGGCTTATGATAAAGAATGATTTGGTTCTCAATTACTTGTTTCCTTGCCACGGTTTTACTCCCTCAAGACAGGTTTAATAAAATCATTTATTTGAATCTTGTTTCCCAAACATAGACATTTTTCACGATTTTTGGGTAAAAACTCTCGGGTGTGTCACCGCTCGAGCAGTGAAGCGTCCGCTGGAGCGGTGAGGCATCCGCTCTAGCGGTCTCCGCTGTGTTTGACCGTCAAAAATTATTTTAAATCAAGTTTCTCATAAATGGATTTTAAGGCATAAATGGGTTGTTCAAAGGCATTGTTTTCAAAGAAAGGATTTCCACATCGATTTGGTTTCAAAAACATATTTGAACTATATTAAAACGGGATCGAAGCGTTACGAATGGTATCGGAGATTAGGTTCTAATACCTAGGAACCGTGGGGTTGGTTGATCCATTGCGTGAGAGTTTGCATTGATGTGTGACATTCATAACTTGGTATGCTAGCATGAGGCATCTTGAGTATAATTATGCATTCACATGCTATGTGTTGTTTGGACATGGAGGTTGGACTTTTTGGATGATATGTTTGGCTCTTGGGCAGCTGGTCGATTGGTTTGGGGTTCGTGTTAGAAAGGCATTTGGCCGACGTTCGTTCTAACTAGAAATCTGAACTAGTTAGCCAGATTGACGTGTCATTCTGATTAGTCCCCCTCGTTATGTGTTGCATAAGGTGTATTAATATGATGATTAGGGTGAAGTGATGTCTTGTTGAAGAGAAATGTCATCTGTGAGAGATGAATTTATATGGGCTTTTGTTGATACCTCTCCTAGTTCTTTCTTAATCGTAGAGATGATGCCAAGACGTGGTAGGGGTCGAGACCGTGGCCGAGGTCGTGCGTTTGCCCAAGTTTTGGAAGAAAAGGATGATCATGCCCTGCAGGAACAAGTGAGCGGTGTTGATGTTGTTCAAGAAATGCTTGCTACAATGAGGGCGATGGCCGAGGTGACTAGGGCTGGAGTGAGGGCTCCTAAGCCAAGGGCCTCTGTAGCAATGAGGGAATTTCGACGGTTGGATCCTCTAACTTTCTCTGGGGAGCCAGACCCTAAAGTTGCTACTGAGTGGTTGGAGGTAACCACGACGATCTTGGATACCTTAGAGATCGGGAAAGATGAGTTACGCGTCAGGTTTGCAGCGTTCCAACTTCGAGAAGATGCCAGAGAGTGGTGGAAGTTTGCTAAGACCACTGTAGATGGCACGTGGACAGCTTTTACCAGAGTCTTTTTGGAAAAGTATTTTTTAGGTTCTTCACGGGATGTGTATCGAGAGGAGTTCCTTTCTCTTGTTGAAGGGAATCTTACCGTGATCCAATACGAGGCTAATTTCGCAAACTTGTCACAGTTCGCACCCGAAATGGTGGCAACGGAGGAGCTGCATACTAAGAGGTTTGAAAGAGGTCTTTGACCTTCGATCAAGGACAGAATTGCAGCATTGAGTTTTTGAGTTTACACTGAGATTGTGGAAGCCGCAATTCGAGTAGAGAATGCAATGGCCGAGAGCCGAAAGATAAGGGAGAGTGAGTCGCATCAAGGTATTTTCGGTGTTCAGTTCGAAGGATGTCAGGTGAAGAGGCAAAAATCAAGGGAATCGAGTTCTTATCCCACGGGATCACAGTTTCAGCCACGATCGGCACCCGCACCGTCTATGGGTTCATTTGAATGTTTTCTGCGTCGAGAGTTAGTATGCTATGCATGCAGATAGCCAGGACACCGCGTAAAGGATTGTCAGCAAAGAGGACAGCAGTAGCAACTACAGAATCAGGCTCAGGGGAGGACCCCGCCTTCATGTTTTCAGTGTGGCCAGATGGGTCACATCTGAAGAGATTGCCCTCAGGGAGGGAATGTTCAGGGTACTGCTAGAGCACATTGGGTACAGTCATCGCAGGGACGACATGGTCATGGTCAGTCGCAGCAACAGTCGGGGGCACAGTCAATGAGGACAGTAGGTGGAGCTACCTCAGCCTAGTCAGTGAGGCAGCTAGCAGCTAAGAGCAGTGGGGGGCAGAATCTGGGGAACCAGGGACGCGTGTATGCTCTTGTGGAGCCTAGTACATCGGTAGAACCTGTCGTGCCAGATATCGCAGCTAGTCCTTCGATCATACGAGGTACCTTTTTAGTGTACCATTCTTGGGCCAATGGTCTTGTCGACACTAGAGCATCACATTCTTTCATTTCATCTGCATTTGCATCTGCACTGGGGTTAAAGGTAGATGTGTTGGATAAGGCCTTGTGTGTAGAGACACCGTTGGGTGAGGTAGCCGTGTTGAGGCGCGTTTGTAGAGATTGTGAGATGGAGGTTGCTGACCATCGTTCGGTATTCGATTTTATTGTGATCGATATGTTATCGTTCGATATTATCTTTGGAATGGATTGGTTGACGACCTTTCGAGCTTACATTGATTGTGACCGACGACGGGTGTTTGTTTACACTTCGGAGGGAGATTCTTTTTATTTTATGGGTGACCGGGACAGTGGTTTAGCACCTAGACCTCTTGGATCATGGGGCTAGGATAGCCTCAATCTCCTTTTCTCTGCCCTATCTGTAGGTGAGACTGGTTCCACTCAGGGAGAGCTTCCTCCCGTTGTTTGTGAGTTTCCAGATGTGTTTCCGAACGAGTTATTTAAACTTCCACCACGGCGAGAGGTTGAGTTTTCCATAGATCTTATCCCGAGGACTGCCCCCATTTCTATGCCTTTCTATTGCTTTTCACCAGCCGAGTTAGTAGAGTTAAAAGTGCAGGTTCAAGAGTTGTTGGATAAAGGGTTCATCTACCTTAGCGTGTCTCCGTGGGGAGCCCCAGCACTATTTGCAAAGAAGAAAGATGGGTCGTTACGTCTTTGTATAGATTATCGTAAGTTGAACCAAGTGACTGTTAAAAACAAATACCCTATGCCGCGTATCGATGATTTGTTTGATCAACTGAGAGGTTCTTGTTGTTTCTCGAAGATCGACTTGAGGTCGGGTTACCATCAATTGAGGCTTAGGGAGAAAGATATTTCGAAGACAGCTTTTCGTATACGATATGGGAATTTTAAATTTCTAGTCATGCTATTCGGGTTAACCAATGCACAAGCAACGTTTATGGACCTTATGAACCGCATTTTTCACCCCTATCTTGATCAATTCGTGGTGGTATTCGTGGATGACATTTTGATATACTCCCCATTGGAACAAGAACATGAGGAACATCTTCGAATCGCCTTACAATTGTTACGAGAACATCGATTATATGCTAAGTATGAAAAATGTGAATTTTGGTTGTCAGAAGTAAAGTTTTTAGGGCATGTAGTTTCAAAGGATGGAGTGGCAGTGGATTCATC
>JAULJZ010116855.1:0-11353 GCA_032270985.1 Heliamphora pulchella
AGTAGGTTTCAAAAATAAAAAATATCTGATATAGTCTACCTCTGCAATCTCTCCCTATATGGTTCTGAATGGATAAAAATTACTTTTTGACTTTTTGTCTTATTAGTTTATTTATTATTATAAATTTTTATTTTTAATAAATTTTTTTATTTAATTAAATTATTATACTTTTTAGATTTATTTCATTGAGACGAACAAAAATGGTAAATTTTTTTATTAAAATATAAAAAAAATTCAAAAAAAATCAAAATAATAAAAAATAAGTTAATAAATCAAATCGAATGTTGTTTTTTTTTTCTTTAGTAAACTTTTTTTATTTTTTGATCAAAAAATTTTATTTTTTAAGATTATCTCATCGATACGATTTGATGAAGTAAAAAAAATTATTCAAAAGTTAAAAAAATAAAAAATATATACAAAATATTGCTTATTTACCCATGCAGGGCTATATCAAGAGGATGCTTGGTTAAGTTATTCAGGTAATTTTTAATTTTTGTTATTAATTTAAGTAATATGTTATAAATTTTTTAAAATATTTATAATTTTTATTACAAGTTATAATTATTATTTTTAAAATAATTAATTTTAATTATAAACTAGTATATTTTTTAAACACTTACAATTTCTACTATAAACTATAATTTATAAATTATTAATTTTAAAAATACCAAACAACACCAATGATTAAGTTAGGTTGATTTTAATGTTTCAAATTATTTATATTACAAAGTTGAATATTATTTATGTAAAAAATTAAATTAATTAAAAATTAATAATTATATAATTAAATTGCATAATATTTATAAAAAAATAAGTAACAACTATTACTGTTCTACGTAATTCGAGCACACTAATATTTTAAATACTAATGATTTGAGTATACTAATTATTTTATAAAAATAATTAACTTATATGTCATCTTTTGTGTTTCAACTATTTAATAAATAAAATAATATATAAAATAATTTTTTATATAATATCAACAAAAACATATAAATAAATAATGATCTGCCAAATAATTACTAGGTGCTGGGGGAAGGAAAGGACGCAGAAGCACGTGGCGGCATAGCATTAGGGATTGGCATGCAAAGTGGCATACGTGGCACCTCCATAATTCACACCCCACCAGAAGCAGCTGCCCGCTTCATTAAAATTCAGTAATTCAGCCTGCGTTTGGGTAAGTTTTTTTTTTAGCAGTTTTTTTAGCTTAAAAGTTAAAAAGAAAGTTAATTGGTTTGGCTTAATTAGATTTTTTTGATTTTTTTAATATATTTTTATATCTATTTTTTTTATAAAAAAATACCAAAAAATTTAAAAAATTTTTTAAAAAATTAGTCCAAACATAATCTTAGTCCTGCTTTTTTTTTAGCTATGCCCTAACTATTATGCAATTTACGCATATTTTGGACATAAGTGAATTTTTTTATTATTTATTTTTTCTTGGGTTCCTGAATTTTTTATCTTTAAGTTATATTTTTAGTGTAATAACAAAAGAAAATTTTGATCACTGTTTAGTTTATTAGATTATGAATAATGAGTAAATAATATAAAAATATATGTACTAAGTATATTGATATACGTAAAAATAATAAATTGTATCCCTAGAAGTATAATTATAATGTAATAATAAAAAATTTTAACTACCATTAAGTGGACGATGATTAATGAGTAAATAATATAAAAATACATATATTTAAAATGAGCTAGAGTCATAAATTCATTAAAAAAATATAATATATATAGTGTTTTTATAATTATATAAGGGTTAGGATTTTATGTTTGCCTATAAATAGAAACCCTATAATTCTAATAGGTTTGTGGAGAGTTGAATCAAAATGAATAATAATGTAAGGAGATGTAAAAAAATAGCAAGAGCACCGGAATAACTTTTGAGCGAAAAAATGAGATTTGTTTTAAGACTCGAATTGTAGGTATCGAGTTTTGAAGTATTTTTTATCTCATAATTGTACACTCTACAATTATAGTACATTATCTCTTTCAACCGTAAACGTAGGCAGGTTGTGCCAAATTACGCAAATTCTTATCTGATTTATGTCTTTGCTGTGTGCATAATTGTATTTCCATTTGCTTTTGAAAATTGATTTCTAAATCCCAACAAGTAGAATCAAAGTCGGCGATTGACAATTGAAGGCCGCGGTGGGAGATCAAAGTACAAATATATTTCTTAATCTCAATTCGTATACATTAAAGAATATTTACTTTGTACAAGAAAAGAAAAAGAAATAAGCAACAAATTGATATGAATAATGAGTAAATAATATTGAGTAAACAATAAGCAACAACTTTTTGCATTTGACAATCAAGATTAGTTGTATGGGGAGTTAGATCAGACGACTATTTTCTAATTCGACATATGATCGGTAACCAATCCATCTTGATAAATATGTAGAGTGATAGCGAACACCTTAACAAATAAGTGTCGGACATATCGATGTAGAAGTACGGGTCATACTAGTTTGAGCGTTTTAGATCACTGACGTCGATAAATAGCAGAATCGATATTGCCACCGATTATCTTCAGGGTAGCTTACAAAATTCAAAATAAGATAGAAATTATTGGATGTGTGTCTTGTATATTCTAAGAATCCATATAATTAGAATTTTATTTAATTTATCTCAATAAAAAATATAAAATTAATATATATATATATAATAAGTAAAAGAGTTAATTGAATTTTAGTCCCATTTTATAAGTATGTAAGAGTTTTAATCCCACCAATCTTTTTTTATTGACTTTAGTTATTTTTTTAGAAAATTTAAATTTTTAGGTATAATATGCTTTTGCCAACCAGTGATATATTTTCACTTTAAATATGATTGTATTAGTAAAAAATTTACCTAAAATCACGATAAAAGACAGTTCTTTTCTCTCACAGCCCTGAATAGAAAAATATGTGGGGAAAAGATCAGGAAGAATCACTTGGGATTTTATCCTCCGCCACCCCCTCCTCGGCCGCCCCTCCTCTGTCGGCTCCTCATCCTTTGCCTTCGCTCCTCCTCGTCCTCCGCGCTGCTGTCGTCATTTCCAGATCAATCGACGTCTGCCACTTCGCGCTACCAACTTTTTAGATCTAGACCACCAACTCATATCTCATCGTCGCCGTCGCTCTTTACTATCGCCGACCATAAGATCTAGATCACTGACTTGAGATCTCGCCATCGTCGCCGCTTGTTAATTATGTCTCTTCCTCTCTCTTTGATTTGCATGAGATTTGACCCGTCACCATCCCTCTAACATGATGTTTCTAGTTTACCACTGCCTTTTTTCTCTTTATTCTCCGTCAACAATAATGATTTTTTTAATACATATTTTCTATACGTTCAGTGTGCAACTGATACAATTATTAGTTACAAATTTTGTGTTGAACAATTTTGAAAGCGCACTTATCTGTTGAACATTGATACAATTATCAGTTGCATGTTATTACTAAATGCGCACAGCTCCCCTAAATCATTGATACATTTTATTAATTTAAAACTATGTTATAAGAAGATATTGCAATAAATACTTAATACTGATAAATGTATCAGTGGCATATACGTAGTGATCTGGAGTTGAAATGTATCGATGGTTTATGTTTTTTATAAAAATATTTTTACTAACCATTGATAAATATATTAGTGGTTACATTTGATTGTAATGAGTTGAAATATATATCAAAATTAATAATTTTGTAAATTTAAAAATGTATCATATTTATATGTATAGTGACATAATTTTGAAAATATATCGTTTGTATGTGTTATAGCGACGATTAGTTTCGCACAGCAAAGAGAGAGAGAGAGATTGCTTGATTTAAGGGATACGTTATATTTAAAATTCTTTTGAAAATATTTCAAATTAGGAGAGAGAGAGAGAGATATAGAAAGAGAGAGAGAGATGTTTTATTTAAGAGATACGTTATATTTTAAAAAATTTTAAAAAGATTTTAAATCAGAAAAGATAATATTTTTAATATAGATATATTAAATATAATAAAATAATTTTAAATTTGATGAGACCTAATCTATTAAAAAAATATTAAAACTAAATTTAACACTACTATTATAAAAAATGACTAAATTTAAAATTTTTCGTAAAAAAGTTAATTGTGTGGCATCACAAAGAGTGAATTTTAACGAACAAAATGGTACGGAAGCCGTAGGGTCATCTAGTACTGTAATACGAAGCGAGGGGAAGTCTGGCTTGCATTAAATTCTTTGTGAATTCAGTTAATACCGCCAGTTAAAATGCCACCAACATCACTGATACGTTGCCCATCCATTTTAAGTCGGTTTAAATTTAAATTTTTTATTTTTTATTTAAAATTTTAGAAGTTAAAAAGTTTTATTTTTTCATTCAAAAACTTTTAATTTTTTTTTCTTTTTACATAATTTTTATATAGATTTTAAAAATATAATAATTTTTATTATACATATTTATTTTTTATAAAAATTATATTTTTAAAATTTATTCGTCAAAATTTATCAAATAAGATCTATATTGAATATAAAATTATTTTAAAATAAATTTTAAAAAATTATAACAACTTTAAACAAAAAATCTTAACTTTTGGCTTAAAGTCACCATATTTTTCTCTCAAACAAATTTTTAACTTTTTAAATTTAAAGTGACTTTAAAAATAAAAAAACCTACTCCATGTCAAGGTTGCCAAATAAGACCATAATTTTGTACTCTCCTGGGTAATTTCTTTTATTTATTAAAATAAATTAATTTGTATTTGAAATAGTTTTCTTTTACAATTTTTCTGTCTTTTAATAATTATTTTCAACGTTGGCCTATATGAGTATATTTTGAAAACATTCTTGTCATAAGAAGTTAAACAAATAAGATAAGCAATAAAAAAGTCTTTATAATAATTCATAATTATCTCATTTAAAATAATAAATAATTTAATGTAAGTTTTATTATCAATTGACAATAGAATTTTAGTTTTGTAATAATTTTTTTTTATAATTTTAGTTTTATACGATAAGTGATATATTTATCAGTTCATATAATTAAGACATTAGTTAAATAAAAAGTATCACTTCTCATTCTTAACAATTATGTTAACTTGATAAATGTATCACGAATTTTTTTGATTGTCCAAAACGAAATGATTAATTTTTAAATAGGAATAAATTAAATATGATATAATTATTCTAAATTTAAAAGGACTAAATCTTTTAAAATAAAAATTGTGAAATTAAATCTTTTATGAAGTTTAAAAAACGAACTAATCTTTAAATTTTTCTTAATTTTTTTTAATATTATTATAGTGTGTGTATATATATATATATATATATATATATGTTTTTAAAATATTTATTTCCATGAAAATATTATATTTGACTTTAAAAAATAATACCAACAGATTTCTCACAATGATCGAGATATGAGGACATTTATAAATATGGACACTTTTTAAATTATTTACACTAAAAGTATAAATTTTAAATATATAATGTATAAGTACATTATACATTTTTATAGGTTTTATTAGCAAAAAAATGGGTTCCACTTAATGAAGAAAAAGTTTTTGATACTATTGACAACGAGATTATTATACAACGATTTTAAAACACGAAATCTCGTCAAATGAAATTGTAGAAGTTTATTGTTAGAAATTCACCCAAATTCAATTTGAATTGGAATAAACTTCTAGTCTATCATGATTACTAAATTTGATTTTTTGAAGAGTTTTGAAGAATGTAGATTTATAGTTGTTTAATTAATTTTGAACTCGAATGGCACAAGTTTGATTAGATTATATCTCATTTTCTCTCTTATAAATATGAATGTAGCCTTAAATTATTTGTGTACAAGTTGTTTGAGAGAAAAATTTGTGAGAGTTGAGTGATTTGTAATCGTTTTTTCATATATTGAATTCTGCCACCCGTGGACTTAGACAAATTGTCGAACCACGTAAAATTTACCTTTTTGGTTTATTTGTAATTATTTTAAATTTTTTTGCACAACAAGTGGTATCAGAGTTTTGGTTAAAACTATTTTTTGCTCTCTGCTTAGAATTTGAAGTGGTCAAAAACTACTTTTGAATATACTAGAAGTTTCGTATCGTTGAAACGATTCCAACGTGTAAATGTAATTGGCAAGTTTTCGGGTATCTTAACAAAACCACCTAATGTCTGTATTTTATTTTGGGATGGGACGCTTTAGGTTTCATCATATTGGTGCATACCCCATTCTTTTTCTCTTTTTCTCTTTTTCTTACCTTTCTTTTCGGCGCTCGAGAGGCGCTCGAGCGCTATCTTAGCACTCGTTGGGTGCTCAGCAAGCGCTCAAGCGCTGGCTTGGTGAGAGTTTTCCAGTAGGCTCCGCTCGCTAGGCGCTCGAGCACTGGACCATTTGTGGTTTTCTCTTGCTATTTTAGTTTGCCTCGCTCGCCAAGCACCTTTGGAGCACTTGAGCGCTCTTAAGCGCTCAAGCACTTAGGGTCAAACCCTAGGTGAAATAGTGTTATGGCGCTTGCCACCTTTGTGTACAATATATAAGCTCTTACATTTCTCGTTTTTAAACACCAAAAAAAATCTCGAGAGAGTTAAGAGTGACAGATTTGGCTCTATTTGTTTTTCCTACATCTTGTCAAACTCTTGTCTTCTCTCTTGTAATAATCTAAGTACCTTTAATCTTATTAAAGTGCGCACATCACCCTAGATTGTGTTATTCTCTCACACATTATTTGTTTTACATTTTGGTCATTCATCCGCACTTAAAACTTGCTCGGATCAGTCATTAGCCGTTGGGTTACTTAAATCGAAAAGTTGAAGCAACTTTGATCTGTGGAATCACAAAGATGCTCAGGGAGCTGTCTCAAGCAAAGATGTTAGGTCGTCGTTGGGTAATAAGTGTAATTCCTTTATTCTTTTAGTTTGTACCTTTCTGATTCATAGTGAAAAGTGCTTTCTGTGTTGGTATCGTGGTTTTCATCCCGAGATTTCATCCAAGAGTTTCTACGTTATATCTTGTGTGTTTGTTTTTTGTTCATGGATGTTGGTTATTCTTTTTCAAATGCAAATTAATCTTTTTAATTTTAAAAATGTTCGTGCATTAATATATTCACCCCCCTCTAGGGTTAATCGGGTTTCTCTATAATATTTCAATTGGTATCAGAGCACGATTATCTCGTTATCGATTTTACCGTCAGAGATAGATCTGTTTGTATCCATGAACTCAGAGTTAGGTCGTGAGGGTACTTCCACCACTAGGCCTCCCTATTTTGATGGTAATAACTACCCTTACTGAAAAATTAAGATAAAGGCCTTCCTAAACTCTATGAAAATTAGGATATGGAAATCCGTCCGTTACGGATATGAATCTCCTACCATTAAAGATTTCGCGACAAAATTGTTAGGTTGAAAACCGATAAAGAGTGGACTCAGATTGATAATGAGTGTTCAGACTATAATTACAAAATCTTAGGTGCTATTCACGCTGCTCTAAATTCAGGTGAATTTAGTCGTATATCTCAATGTGAGACTGCTAAAAAGGCATGGGATATCCTGTAGGTGACTCACGAGGAAACACAAACTGTCAAGACCTTTAAACTACATATGTTAACTACTAGTTTGAGGAACTAAGAATGAATAAACACGAATCCTTCGACCAATTTTATTGTAGGCTAAGCAAAATTGTTAACTCCTTCTTTGGTCTAGGAGAACCTCTTTCACCTTTTAAAGTCGTTCGAAAAATTCCTAGATCCTTGCCTGAGAGGTTTAGACCTAAAGTCACCACCATTGAAGAGAGTCGTGGTATTGACTATTTGAAAGTTGAAGAACTCGTACGCAAGCTTCAAACCTATGAGATCAATCATCTATCCAGCAAGAAAACCTCCTCCAGCTCGAGTAAAGGAATGGCCCTTAAATCCTCCGTTGTTGACAACCATGAGAGCAATAATGATGAGGATGAGCTAAATGAGGAAGAAGTCGCCATGTTGGCTAAAAAATTTAGAAAATTTGTGAGGTTCAAAAGAGGAAACAATTCTAACTAATCTTCTTCTAAGTTTCCCATGTTTAACAAGAAATTTACTTCCGGTGGAAGTGATAAACGTGGAACTCCTCAAAATTTCAAAAGACTTCAAGGAATCCAATACCATGAATGTCATGGGTATGGTCACATTCAAGCCGAGTGTGCCAATACCATGAAGAAGAAAGAAAGAAAGAGTTTCACCGTCACTTGAGATGATGACACTGAAGAAGAAGAATCTGAACAAAGTAGTCCAGAAGATAAGACTAAAAAATTTAATCTTGTTGTTCTAGTTACTACCTTAGACTCCTCAAAACCTCTTGAGACCTCCATTGACCTAAAACTCTCAAGCGAGGGTGCTGGGATTAACGAGGGTGCTGGGATTAACGAGTCTTTAAACTCCGAGTCCCTAAATGAGACTAGTGAAGAGGAATGGTGTAATGAGAAAGATGAAATTGAGTCCATTCATGAAGCTTATGATGAGCTTGTCAAAGAGTGCTTGAAACTCAAAAAAAGAGAAATTGAAGGTCAAGTCCAGATCTAAATCTTTAGAAAAAGTAAAGGATTTTCTCAAGAGTGAACTGAGCGAGAAGAACTTAGAAATCAACAACCTCAAGTCTTCAAAGATGAACCTAGCTGATAAATTTGCTAGTATTGAGAAAGAGAGACTTGAGTATCTTAGAGAATTGACTAACGCCAGGACTGGGATTTGTGACCTTGAAAAAGAACTCTGTGAAGCTAGCTCGATAATGAAAAGAAGTGAAGCGGCCACTCGGATCACCGAGTTACCCTATTCTTTTAGAGACAAGAGTGGTCTCGGTTATTTAGATCCTCCTTCATTAAAACCCAAGATCTCTAGTGATCCCAAGAAAGTTATGTTCGTCAGTGCTTCTAGTTCTCTTCCCTCTCCTATCATAAAGAATGAAAATGTCAAAAATGTTAATCATGTTAAAATAAAAAAAAGGAGTGCTCCCACGTATCACCACTATGGTGTCCAAGGTCACATAAGACCAAATTGTTATCGTCCAAAAAGAGAGACTACCAAAAAAAGTTCTAATGGTCAACCCAGTGTTGAAAGACCCATTAGACAAACTCAAACTAGACGTGTAGGTAAAGAGTATGATGTCCTTGAGCACCTAAGTGACCTAACCACTCAATCCTCCTATCTTGTCTCCAAGATCGACAGGTTGTCTTTGGCTATGGCGAGCTCCTTCAAGGTTCCTCACAGGATGAATAATGATCAGATTAGGAATCTCACCCACCGCTCACCTCGTTATAACATGAACCTAAGTGATAAGTTGAAGCACTCTAAAGACTCCTCTAACCAATCCCATAGACAATTCTGGAGGAGAAAATTAAATGTTTGCCTTGTTACTCACACTGAATTAAAAATGCATAATACTTCTCTTTGGTATTTGGATAGTGATTATTCTCGTTATACGACATGGGACAAATCCTTGTTTGTCACTTTTAAAGAATACTCTGGAGAAAACGTCACTTTTGGAAATGGAAACAAGGGAAAGATTACTAAAAAATGAGTGACCAAGTCCCCAAGCATTCCAAAACTAGAAGATGTGCTCTATGTTGAGGGGCTAAAAGCAAATCTTCTGAGTATAGGTCAATTCTGTGATAACTCTCATAATGTTCAGTTTACACAAAATGATTATTCCATAATTGATTCTTCTGGTATCTGCATTGTTAAAGGTGTTAGGTCATCTAATAATTGTTATTGCATCATACCTAAATCTGAACTTTATTGCAAAATGATCATTCTCGATGAAGTTGAAATGTGGCATCAAAGATTGTGGCACATTAACTTTGTACATCTGTCCAAAATCACTAGAAATGAACTCATAAAGGGGGTTCCCAAATTGGCTAGTGGAAAAGGTCTTGTTCGTGGTGACTGTCAAAAAGAAAAACAAATTAAATGCTCACACAAAAAGACAAACCTTGTTTCCAGCACCAGACCCCTTGAGCTCTTACACATGGGCTTGATGGGTCCTTCTAGAACGGAAAGCCTTGGGGGTAAAAAATATATTCTTGTCATTATCGATAACTACTCACGGTACACCTGGGTTAGGTTCTTGAAGGAAAAGTTCGATACCTTTTGGTATTTTAAAATCATATGTCTAAAAGTTCAAATTGAAAAGGGTTAGTTCATAACCCATGTTAGAAGTGACTATGATAGGGAGTTTAAAAACTCAGAGGTGAAAAAATTCTATGATAAAAAAGGCATTAAGCATGAATTCTCTGTTCCACAGACTCCTCAACAAAACGGGGTCGTGGAAAGAAAAAATAGAACCCTATAGGAAATGGCCAGAGTTATGCTTCATGCTAGGCATGTTCCCAAAAATACTCCTTATGAGATATGGAATGAAAAAAAGTCAAATGTCAAATATTTTAGAGTGTTTGGCAGTAAATGTCACATCCTTAGAGATAGTGAGTCTTTGGAAAAATTCGATTCTAAGAGTGACGATGTGATCTTTCTGTGATACTCCTATAATAGTAGAGCCTATCATGTGTATGACTTGAGAACCTCGACTCTTATGGAGTCTGCAAATGTTGTCGTCGATGACTCTACTGTATATGAAATGAACTCCTCTCCTAATGAAGAAATCTGGGATAAGTTTGATGGGGAGAGTTCAAACTCTCATGATGATCCCATCACAGACACTCTGTGTGAAGCACCTGAGACTGACCCTATGAAAGGTGAAGCTTTAAATGTTAGTGAACTAACTCTTCAAGCTGAGGGATCCTCCTCGCACACCAAAGAACCTTCGGCGAGGGTCAAATTGAATCATCCGCTAGAGCTTGTCATTAGAAACCCTTGGGATGGTATGTTAACTAGGAAAAAAGCTCAAAATGAAAATGAAATCACTTATGTTTGCTACACTTTCCTTGTTGAACCTAAGAGGATTGAAAAAGCTCTTAACGATGAGAATTGAATCATTGTTATGCAAAAAGAGCTTCAACAATTTGACAAAAATGAAGTGTGGTATCTTGTCCCTCAACCTAATCACATTAATGTCATCGGAACAAAGTGGATCTTTAAAAATAAACGTGATGAACTTGGGGTTGTGGTTAGAAACAAGGCTAGGCTTGTGGCACAGGGGTATTCACAAATAGAAGGAATCGACTTCGATGAGACATTTGCTCTTGTAGCTCGCTTAGAGTCCATTCGACTTCTACTTGTCATAGCTTGTTATAGTAACTTCAAGCTCTACCAAATGGACGTCAAAAGTGCTTTCTAAATGGTGTCATTCAAGAGAAAGTCTATGTTGAGCAATCACGAAGGTTTGAAGATCCTCACAATCTTCGATATGTGTATAGGCTTAGAAAGGCTTTATACGAGCTTAAGCAAGCCTC
>JAULJZ010116866.1:0-11353 GCA_032270985.1 Heliamphora pulchella
AACAAATAAACAACGAAAAAGAAACAGATATGTGATCCTCATTAGGAGCAAAGAACTTGAATAGAAGGTTGCATTACTGGAATAACATTGAATTTTCTCCACATTTTTCATTACATAAATTAACAATCTATAGATAGATTATCCAATTCTGGGTCAATGGGCTTCTCCAAGGTAGGCCATCAGTATTAACATAGTTGTATTATTGAAATGCATACAAAAGAATGCAGTTACCATTAGTAACTTCTTAATTAACTCAAGTCATCCAACAAAAAAATTATTAGAACTTTTATTTAAAAGAGAGATTATATGAAATTTACATTAAATAATGCACAATTAACACTTCTTAAATGGATTACCAACACATTTTGGCTCAACTAAAACCAATAAATTCATTTTAGAGTGTAATTACGAATAGAAGCCAAATTCTTCTTAATGATTACTGATAGAAGCCAAATTACTAAAAAATAACATACTAAAAAGTACTTAACTTTTCACAAAAGAATAAAAATAGTTTATTCATTATTGAGAAGAATAGACTTGAGTAAAGAAGTCTAATTACGAAAAACTACGATCATTATCTTTGTCTAACTCTTAACCACCAACCCAAGTCAACTCTCACCAATACCAAGTGTATTTTACATAGAAGCCAAATTCTAAACCTAAAAAATATTCACATTTCATTTTCCATAGAAATTAGGCACACTATACGTTATCACTGAAACCTATATATCAATAGTGATTATTTGCATCCAAGGCCACCAAAAATATTGCCAATAAGAAGATCAATGTACATGTCTCAAATAAAAATATTTTTTTTTCCTAAGTGACCTCAAATTAAAGTAATGATTGAACTCACATTTCATGATAATTGATCACTGAAGCTACTCATATCCGACCAAAATCCATCAAAATCCATGCCCAGTTGATTACCAACACCCTCATCTCCGACCAATTCAGCGCAAGCCAATTTCTCTCTCTCTCTCTCTCCAAAATTAATGTGTATGTAATTTAGTAGTAGCTTCCATGTATATAATATCTAGCTTTTTGATCTCTCCAAAATTTATTTGTGTGTATGTAATTTAGTGGTAGCTTCTATGTATGCATTATCTAGCTTTCTGATACCGTCACTTAGATAATGGATGTATTATCTCTGCTTCTAGTAAAAATGTGATGAATGAAAAAATTCAGAATAAGATGGGAATGTGCTTACCAACGGTGGCGACTCGGTAGATTCGGTGGATTCAAGTACTTTGCTGAAAAGAAAAATTAGCACGGATGAATGTTATGTTGTAAAGAGAGGGGGTTGGGGAGATTCAGGTTATTTTTTTAAAAAAAATTAAAATTAAAATAGAAATAGAAATAAAAAATAAAATTACAAAGCTTCTTCACACGACAAAAAAAAAAGTAAATCAAACAAATCACAACTTACATCAGCAAAGCTTCTTCAAATTAAACTTTCACAAAAGACCAATAGACACACAAAACTTCTACAAAAGAGAGCTGAGATATATATATGAAACAGAGAGTAATGAAGAACTTCTCAAAGCCAGTAAAAAAATTTGAATATAAAAAAAATTGAGATTTGAACATAAATATAGATATATGAAAAAAAATTTAAAAAAAAACTTAAATCCAACCAAAAGTGCAGTAGACCAAACAAACCATTCCACACAACAAACTTCCAATCCCTCCACACAACATAAAACACTACTTCTCACACCTTCCATGTGAGATCAACCAAATCAACCACAACTCGTATTGATCAATACAATTCAAAAAAACAATATAAATCAACTTTAATTAACATCATAACCAGAAACATCAGCTAACAGGCGATTATACTGACCTATTTACGCCAATATAGAGAAACCAGAGACCGTGCATATGAAAATCTCAAAAACAAAACTTTAATTGTTCAGAAACCACAACAAAAAATTGAAATAGTTAAGGCGTTCTGTTTATAAAAAAACTTAAATTTAATTTTTAAATGAAGAACTTCTCAAAGCCATTATAGATATAAAAAAAATCTATTTTTTTTAAAAAAACTGAGATTTGAACATATTTATGATGTTCAGTGGCGGCGTGAGATTTGAACATAAAACTAAGATTTGAATATAAAGCTTACCAACGGCGGCCAAAAACGGTGGCGAACTATGGCGGTGAAGGATAGCGGCGGAAGACGGTTACGGTGGCAGTTAGAGTCAGTGACGGCGTGAGACGGTGGCGGAGAAAGTGGGAGTCAGTGGCGGCGCGAGTCAGAAATGAAAGAGAAAGAGATAAAAAGAGGAATTAAGATTCCATATGAATTAAAACTCTAAATTTAGGAAGAAAAACAAAAAAAAATCTAAATTTGAACAATGTTTGTAATCTAAAAAAATTCAATTGAAAGGGTAAACAATACAATACACATGTGTTTGTAATCTTAAGTTGTGGTATACCATAACACAATTATTTGATGTGTGCCACAAATTGCTAGAGTCATTATCGCACTTTGTTTCCAACAACAAATACCGATCTAATTCCATACTCATACCGTGAGAAACAGATCATGGAAAATACGAATCGAGTCAAAAAAAATTAGAGAACTCCGAAAAATACAGAACTAGGGTTCATTGCACAAGTTTATTTCGTTGGAAAAATACAGATCAAGCAAAGAGATAGAGAAAGACAAGGAAAAAATACCGTAATCGTAGCTGCATTGGACATGTCCAAAGGAGTACTTATTCCCCATGAGTGACCCACCAGTATTTGCAATTTTCCTCTTAATGCCCTCTAACCCTTCTTCTGCCTCCATGGAATTCCATGCTTCTTTGATAACATTCTCACATTCATCCGATCACATTCACATTTGTTCAAATTGGTATATCTTTGCCCTGTCAGTAACACACTCATTTCCTTAGAACTAGACAATAATTGGTACATGGTCCGAGCTATGGCATACTAGCATGCGAGTCCAAGCTTTTGGAAATAAGTTCCACCAGTTCCCAGAAATGAGCCCTCTATCTAGCTTCCCTCGAACCACCTCCCTCCCTTTTCTACCATTATTCCATGTAAACAAGTTGTCGTAGGGCCCAAAGTCCAGTAAGTTGCACTCCTCAATGGCATTTCTGAAAGCTTTAATATTCCAATCTACTCTCTCCTCAACCCCAAAGTGTTCATCCTTATGTTGTACCTCATTGAAATCCCCTATACATGGCCACGAAAGCTCCGATGAGTCTGCAAGGTGCCAAATTAACTCCCAAGAAAACTTCCTCAGCGATGTTTTGGGGTTTCCGTAGAAACCCGTGATTCTCCACACCCGATTCATGCTGCTTCCTGTAACTATTGTATCGATGTGTCCCACCGAGTAACTCTGTGTATTTATTTCACAATTCCTCCACAAGAGGCCCAACCCACCTGCTAAGCCATCTCTTTTCACCCATAATGCACTGCTCATTCCCAAACAAATTCTCGTAGCTTCCCACTTTGATTTAGGTAATTTAGTTTCAATAGAAAAACAATGTTGGGATCTTCAACCTTTATTAGTGATTGGAGGCTACGAATTGTCTGGAGGTTCTTAAGCCCTTGGCAGTTCCAACTTTAGATTTTCATAATACTCGTGGGGGTTGGGAGTTGCGACCACCGATTCAGTATTTAGAACATGTTGCTCAGAGATGCTAGCATACCTAAGCCTTTTGTGTTTCCCTTCAGATGATTCTGTTGGTGCTATGTCAGACAGGGAGCCCATGCACTTGCGCTTCTTGCTCTGGATATGCTCAAATTTTATGGGATTGCTGTCAACTGTCCTCACCAGTTTCTTCCAAGAGCCAGCCTTATTCCTGCGATTTCCAAAGTCAGAGAGGAGTGGTTCTGTTTCTATAGAGGTGCAGTCGAACCCGACTTGTAGACTTGCTAATGCAGGTTGAGTGATAGCCGTAGGAGCCCCATAATCTAGGCCCGCCACAAGCTAGAGCGGGTCAGCATCCATTGGCTCGGTAATCAACACCTTTCCATTTATGGTGGGATTCTCTGTAGCCTTGTTTCCCAGTGGTGAAATGATGGGAGGCTCTCGTGATTCGAGGGAGGATTTAAAAGAGCTTGCATGAAATTCGGACCCTTCCTTAAACACCCCACTACTAGAGCAGAGCTGACTCCGCACATCGAATTGATCCTCCGTCCTTCCCAAGTGTTGAGAGAATTCTTCCAGAGCCAATGCACTTGCTGCCATATTTGTCATCCCATCATCAGCGACACTATTTTGCACACCCCTACCTTCCATTTTGGTTTGACGTGTTGCCACCATTGAGTGATGCGCTGTATCAAGTGAATTTGGCGGAACCTCCGCTTCTTCTAGGTGAAGCCCATGATCTGTGGAGTTGCGCGTTGACCCCAGAATCATTGCACCTTCCATATACACCCCATGATTTGCACCTTCCATATGCATCTCCAGTTCTTGATCTTCGAGTATACTCACCACCGGAGGTCTTGCCGTCGGTGACTTTGCCACTGGTTGCATGCAGTTCTCCCTCGAACTATTAGGTTTGTCATGCCGGGAGCTGCTAGCATCATCGCCTGAGTTCTGCTCCCTCGCGCCTTTCTCCCGAGGTAGGTCCTGGCTTCGTGCATGAGCAAGAACTCGTGCTCTTGGTTGGTTGTTGTCGCTGAATCTTAACCATGGACCATATTGTTTGTAGCCATGATTTGAGTCCTGTGGGTTTAAAAGCTTCTCCCCACACTCCTTTTCGTTGTGACCTAACACCCCGTAGTGGTAACACATAAGAGGGAGACACTCATATTTGAAGCTTGCCCATTTATTTACCCCATCTCCAAGAGTGAGTTTAATCCCTCTTCTAACCGGCTTACGCACATCCATGTTCACCCGAATTCTAAAATAGGGCCCCCACGCTAGACCCTATTCACCATACTTCACATCTTCAAAGACACCGCATTTTCCTCTGATAAACTTCCCCACATCTTTATTCATGCAGGCAAGCGATAGATCATATACTCTAATCCTAAAGGAGGCTCTGCGTGGGCTAATTTTTTATGCTTGAAAACGACCGTTGTACTCCTCCAACACCAATAATTGGTTAACAAAGTTTCACGGACCGTTGGCTATGACTCTTTGCTTGTCGACCATATGATTAAATTGAAAAAAAAAATATTTTCTTTCAAAACCTTGCATGTTACTCCTCTCGAGAGGTTCCACACTAAGAACATCGTGGCTTTCATTGCCTCGATGTTCAATGCTTTCCTGGTGAGGAGTTTGCCAACCATGCAAAGCTTTCCTTTGGACTCGTTTATCATTGTTAGGTTGGTACCCAATTCGACTTCTTCCTCTTTGTCCGTCGTGAGCACTAGCTGTTTTTGAAAATCGTAGACTGCATTTTCCAGAGACATCTCATGCCATCTGAAACTCCATATCATCGGCAGAGGCTAACATTGCCTTGAGCAGGAGAAAACCCCAATGGGAGAGAACCCAAGGGGAGTACTCAACTATACGTCCAAGTAACAGTTAACCCCTTGAAGGTTTTAAATTTTCATAGGATATAAAATTTATTTTAATAAAATAAATGTTATTTTTTTAACAAAATTCAGATCTATTTTCACCACAGCTATCGAGTACAGTATGACTTGTAGATGACAAAATCGGTTTGGGACATCCTATGACAATTGCTTGTTTTTTGTTGCTTCGATTGTTAATAAAAAAAAATTATGTATTTATTTATGGCCATTAGATTGAAACGAAAAAATAATACATATAATCTCATAGACTCTACCATCGTTCTAAATAAGCCAATGGTAAAAAAATGATTCCCAAATAATATAAACATTAACCCCATTAATCAAATGCACTCATTCGAGTTTTAATGTCAACGAAAAAACCTCGTTGAATTATGAAACAATAAAAAAATTATTACAATTTATTAATTTTGATTCTTAAAAAGAAACGTTTAGATCTTAACATTTCACAATTAAAATTTAATTTAAAAATTAAATTAAATTTACAAAAGAAGTTTTGGAAATTTTTTTTAAAAAATATAAACCTTTCATTTTTGAAAAAAAATTGTAGTAGAAATAAGAAATATCCATATATGCAACAAAATGCAACTCCATAAAATTAGTCTTTGGTTTCTTCTTTCACTTTTATCAACATGCAGATTTCTATACTTTTTTCTTGTACACAAAACCACATTCTTTTATACTTTTTCCTTCCACAAAATAACAGGGTTAGTACTTTTATATAAGATTTTAGAAAATCCCATAATAAATTGCCACTATTAAATATATAATTATTTTATAACAGACAAACATGTATAGGCTACTAATTATTATGTATTAAACTTTGTAACGGACAATACAATAAATACAAGAATAATTTTTTGTATTAATACTCCAATTAAATAATAATAATATTTCTAATATTTTACTTTTATTAAAATTCTCAATACATTCTTGATTAGTTTGGAATAGTAGCATCTGGAAGTGAGCCTCTCAAAAACTCAGTTGTTGGGAAGAAAAAAAGAAAATCCCATTACTGAAAGTTAAAGAAAATAGAAAATTAATTATCCTACCAAGGGCCAAAATTGTCTTTTCAACTCTGGTGGATTTAAAATACAACAAGTGTTAAATCGTCTTCAAATGGTCATAAATATATGGGGCTATTTTCGTCTTTTACTCATCTCCGTTGACTCGCTTGATTGTAAGCAAAGAGGATTAATTTGTCTAAACGTGTGGGGTTGATTGTATTTGGCTGAGTTAGTTAGTGTAATTTATTATTATTTTTTTGAATACGAATATAATTTATTCTAATACTTCAAGATATCTGGCCCAATTTAATGTTTTGCATAGATATTTTTAAATAGATGGAACAATAAAATAGTAATTGAGCTAGACTCATTTTTGAAAAAAAAAAGAAGAAAAAAATTAGCCCAATTAGATTGATTCAATCCATCATTAGGAGGAGTGTGGACATAGTGAAGTGGGGGTGGGTTTGAGGTGTCCGTTCTCGTCCTCTATTTTAAGGATGAGGTTGGGGGTGGAAAAAGTAATGAGAACGGATACGTATCGAGAATAATTAATAAATTATAAAAATAATAATATTAATGAGAGTTAAAATAATATGAAAAAATAATAATTAATGAATAAATAGAATTAAAATGACAAAAGGTAAAACATAGATGATAAAATGAGATATAAATATAATATATTTTATATTTTAGTAGCATTATATTTTAAAAATTAAACTTTATATATGCATTTATAAATAAAAAAATATTTGATTTGTATAACTGGGAATGGGCAGAAAAATCGAGGTTGAGGAAGCAAAAACTGGTCTTGCCTCACTTATTATTGAAAATAGAAAAAACTTGTAAAATTGGGGACGGGACATGTGGGGGCAGAATGGAGAAAACTGCCATCCCTAAAACAAGTTGGTTTTTTTTTTAAAATATGTGAATTTTAAAATATAATACAATACACTTTTACAGAGGACAATAATAATTTTGTTAATTACCTATTAAAAAAATATAAAAAAAAGGTCATTTCTCTTAATAGAATTCACCCCAAAATTATGCTTTATTTATAATAATAGTTTATTGGCTTATGTTAACTTGTTTATTTTGTATCTAGCAGTATTTCTTGTTTATTTTTGTATCTAGTAATATATTTTTTAATTTTTTCATCAATATGATTCAATAAACTAAAAATTCTAACCAAAATGTCATAAAAGTACAAAGACATACAAAAAAATAAGTTAAATAAGTCAAATTTCTTTTGTTTATTTTGTCTTTAATATTTTTTATATTTTAATTGAAATATATATTTTTATAATTTTATTCATCAAAAAAATTTTAAAAAGTCAAATAAAAATCTAACTAAAATATAAACTAGGTCAAATTGACCAAAATTATGCCAAACAGAAAATCTTAATTCTCTCAAATCTCATTCAATTTCTTGACCTATTACTTCAAGAATTGGGGCATCGGCCTCTCCGCTATAAATAAGACAATATGAACCTACCAAAAAATTATGCTATACCAGTACATTAACAAGTTTTGTGATTAAAAAAATTGGTATTTAATTTATTTTTGTTTTTTGACATTTTTTTATTTTGTGATAAAAAAAAAACTTTAATCTTTTTAATTCATCATAATGATAAGAAACGAAAAAATAAAAAAAAAATTCATCAAGAAATGACTTATTAGTTTATTTTGAGTTATTTTTATCTTTTCGAACATTCTATCTTCTTGTAACAATATATATTTTCAGTTCGGTTAAAGGAAAAAAAAATTAAAAAATTAAAATTTTTAGAAAAATAAGAAATTCATTAAAGACAAAATTAAGTTAATACCTATGTTTGACCTAGCTTTTTTTAAAAGCTTTTTGTTTAAAAACCTTTAAAAAAGACCACTTGTTTAGTCTCAGTTAGCATTTTTCATATATTTTTATATTTACTTTTTTTATAAAAAAAAACCAAAAAAATCAAAAAACAAAAACAAAAAAAAAAAAAATAGTCTAAACACAAACTTAAGTCACTATTTCAAATCAAGCCTAAACCCACTTCATTGCAAAGGGATAAATTTTTTTGAGGAACTGTATATTGGAATGACCAAAAAGTGACTTTAGTCTCAGTCATTAACATTTTAATTTAATTTAATTTGAATAACAAACAATACATTCTCTTTTATATAATGGACAAAGTTTTCAATTTTAAATGCATACATGAGTAATTTGAGTTTTGTTCAAAAAATAACATAATCTAATTTTTATTCCCAAATGAATAATTTATTTTATTTAATAAAATAAAATGCAAAAAGAAAAAGAAAGAAATTTCTAAGGCACTACCCAAAACCAATGTTTATAGATGAGATGAGGTGATGTCAAGCACCGTTTCTTCAACTGTACATTAAAGTATATCACTTTTTAAGGTTAAGTTTGTGTGCCATTGAAGTTTGTTGGGCTCACACAAGATCTAAGTTAGATAATTTAAACTGTTTAATTTATAAATATCAATTAATATTATTCGTGCAAAAATTGTATTAATTGAATATTGTCACGTTTTATAGACTACGCTTAAACATCGATAAATATTATTCATGCAAAAATTATATTAATTAGATATTGGCTCCGTTTAAGTGGATTTTGTTTATTTGTTTATTGGTTTACTTACTTATTAGTTAATAAGCCAAATTTAATTTAAGCATATTCGTTTAAGTGGCACCTGGTTTATTTGCTTATTTGCTTATAAGCCAGCTATCCAAACGAGCTTATTTGTTTATTTGCTTATAAGTCAACTTATTTGCTTGTTTGTTTATTTGACTACCCAAACGAGTTTATTTGCTTATTTATTTATTTATTTATTTTTAACTTATTTGATTATTCAAACGATGTGACATATTTTTTAGCTTATAAACCAATAAACAAATAACCAAAATCACCAAAACGGAGCCATTGTCAATTTGTAGACTACGCTCGAAGGGTTTTTGGCCTGATATCGTACTAGTCTATACTTCCGGAATATCAGCCTGAGGAGGAATTTAAATTTGCAGGGTTGGAAACTAAACCAACATATACTCCTTTTGTAATTTTTCTTATTTTTTATGAGTTCTTTTTAACTTTTTATCATATTGTACATGAATCTTTTTTTTACTTTTTTTGGTGGGTGACATGACATTCCTTTAGTGCCGATTTATAAAACTTTTTTTACTTGTGAAAAATGCTAATCACTACTCAATGAGCGGTGGATAAAAAGTATATAATGTATAAATATTTATGCAAAATGTATTGGTATATATAAAAGTGATAGGCCCAACTTCTAAAAGTGTATTGATATTAAAAAAAATTATTTTTATTAACCTATTAATCACTATCCAATAAATGATGATTACCATAACCTTTTATTTATATATAAAAAGACCGAGTTATAAGGTCAATTGAATACTTGCTAATTTTCATGGCAATCGAAAGGATTACAAATTCAGACAGTTTCTTGAGCATTTATAATAATAACTAGGGGTCAAGCTCACTCGATTGCGTGTGCAACAATTAAAAACTATTTAATTTTTTTTAAAATTTTAACTCGTACAAAAATTTACATGAGGATTACATGAATTTTAAATAAAATATTAAAATAATATATGTAACATAATATTAAAAATAATACATAATATTTGTATGAAATGTTGATAGGAACATACCTTCAAAGTATTTCTTTCTTTGTCGCCATTAATATTTTCTTCACGTTGAGAGAGAGAGAGAGAGAGAGAGAGAGAGAGAATGTGGAGTGTGGAGAGTAGAAGGAGATTCATGATTTGATAATATATTTTTTGCATAATTCTAATTTTTTTCAGAATTTCAACACACGAAATACCCCCACCAAATAAGCAAAAGAAAGGCACAACCCATCTTCGAGAAACCCACTTCCTTGCCCTTCTTCCTATTCCACTCCAACTCTATCTTCCTCTGCTCCGACAACCCACACGGTCGTGAATTTTCCACTGCCTCCGGTGCGCCACGTTGCTCGCGTAAACTCTCTGCCTCACTTGCGTCCCAAAACTTGTGGCATTTGTAAATTACAATGTGCGGTTTTAAAATTTACAAAAACAAGCGGTTACCTGTTTTGATTTTTTGTAAAATTTTAGGGGTATTTTAGGCAGTTAAAAAAGATTTTACCAAACTCTGGTATTACCTTATTAAATTAGTATAGATAATAATAATAATAATAATAATAATAATTAGAAAAAGAAGATTTGTGACCTGTTTCAAGGAGAGAGAAATATTGCTCTCTTCTTAGGCTCTCAGGAGCCGGGACTCGTTCCATACGGCCTGTTTGTTAACGTAGTTTTTTTTTTTTTTTGGTAGAATAGTTAAAATAACACAAT
Organism: Heliamphora pulchella; assembly: GCA_032270985.1. Taxonomy (NCBI): domain Eukaryota; kingdom Viridiplantae; phylum Streptophyta; class Magnoliopsida; order Ericales; family Sarraceniaceae; genus Heliamphora; species Heliamphora pulchella. The sequence goes on from JAULJZ010116866.1 coordinate 10,863, forward strand.
TAAGCACTTGAGACTACAGACTTATAATGACGTCAAGATAGCACAAACAAACACTTCAAACTACATTGGGCCCCATTTGTTAACATATATATTTACTTTTTTTTTCGTTTTTATTTTTAAATATTTTGTAAACTATAAATAAAAATATATTTAATAATTATTTTTGTTTTCAAAAAAATATAAATAGTTTTCAAAATCTATTAAATTCTTGTAAATAAAAAAAAAGTGTTTTTACTTGTTTTATAAATAAACTTTTTTTTCCTCTACCACCTCCTACCACTCTTTTGGCCACATCGTCCTGCCACCATCTCTAATCACCTTTTTCGGCCACTACATCTAACTACTCTCTTACATTTGGCCAAATGTAAGATCTTACATTCTAATCAGTGTCTCTTATACTTGGCAATTGCTTTCGGTTAACACTTCTGACCACCACATACATCTACTGCTTTTGACCACCACTTTAGACCACTATCCTTATCTCTTACTAT
>JAULJZ010116877.1:0-11352 GCA_032270985.1 Heliamphora pulchella
TCATACATCACAAATATAAATATAAAATCATAAATGCAAAATCATCTCAAATGTTTCTTATTAATATGCCAGGGATCCAGAATTAAATACATAAAAAACATAATTTTTCAGTATACATTCCCAACATTGCAGACATAATTAGTGGCTCCCGTTTCTACACACCAAGTACCGATAGATAACACCGCTAAACAGGTTTTTACTACCAGTGAGCAAAAATTACCTTGTTTGTTCTGCCTTCTGAGAAATACTGGACAAAGCTTTTTTCTAGTGTCGGGTCTGGTTGCACTGAAAAACATCCGTGTTTTGGCTTTTTCACACTAGTCCATGACCTACTAACTACCCTGCAAACTATGTCTCCCTGTTTCTGAACCTTTTTCTTCTTCATGCCTTTCGGCCCAGATGAAGAACCTTTTTTCAGAAATAAACACATTTTTTGGTATTGAAAGAATACTATTTGTAGTTAAAGCTATATCCAAGTTACATTTTCAATCAACAAAATTTAGTTTCGCTAGTTTATTTTCTTTGAATATTAAAGTGAGTGGGTTGAAAGCTATTTTAATCCTAAGAATTACATAATTGAAAAAACCATTAATTGATGAGAAAAACTTTGAATTTATTTTAATTTGATTCCCACTACCATTTTAAAATTAATTCGTCAGCAGTCTGGTAACCTGAGAATAGCATACCTTGATGGGAGGACGTCTACTATCCTTCATAAAACCAGACAGACCAATTCTTTTTAATTTTACTATCTAGGCAAATTACTATGCCAAGTAAAATTAAATAGCTGACATAACTTTGGTCCAGTTTATAATAGTAGTCACTCAAATAGAGATGATACTATTGTATGCAGCTAAGTGTTAACTATTACCTAATCTCAAATCAATCGCTTCGCAATGAACCCTTTAGTTGGAGAAGTAATCCACACTAACAATTATCCAGAATTATCCCTAAAGGAGGTTTGTACTGGCGATACTGCAATTAATCTGTCTGATGGGGAGGATTGCCATACAGTAAACACATAGGGTTTAATTGCATTGCCTACAAACTGGTCATGGAGACTACGGGATTTATATGTAAATAAATTTTCTCTTCTACTTAGATTTTTAAAATATTTTTTAGGATTATAAAAATTCATTTAATTAAAAAAATTAGTCACATGATCTGAAATATTCAAATATCTTTCCGTGTATATGATTTTAAAGATTCTGATTTATCAAACCATCATTTCGTGTTTAAATGCGTAACAAATAAAATTTAATAAATATACAGTTTTTTCTCCAACTTTTCAGCTAAGGTAGTGATTAAAGGCATTTATTTATTTTATTTTTCGTTCCATATTTTTTGAAAAATAATAATTTATTTTGATTAAACATTTTTTCATTTAATTAATTCAAAATCCAGAATTAATTCCCACATTTTTTTTCAATATATCCAATTTAAAAAATCATCTTAAACGTGATATTTTGTAAAAAATAAAATATCTAAAAAAAATTTATTTAATTAAAATTAATTAATTAAAAAAAACTTAATTTTATTTTTTATTACAAAATATTTTAATTAAAACCTAATTTTTGAATTAATTGAATTAACAGGATAAATAAAACAGATATGCAATCATCCACACAGTTCATATGTATATAAACACGAGATGCATATATCCTGATTTTATGGTCCAAGTGAAACACTGAAGTGTTTTAGTTTCTCTAATAGAATCAGCTGTTTCAATCCTTATTTGCCTTTGATTCAGTGTCCTGATTGCATCAGGCTTTTCTGATACTATTTGATATATATTGATATATCATATCAGTCTCGTATACATCAGAAAATCAATACAAAGTAACCTCGGGAGAGAGAAACCGTCGGACCATCACTAGCCACCGCTGGCGTTGCCTTGCCGCCGCCTTCAGCTCCTGCTGCCTCACCCGGGCTCCATTTTCGACGAGCTTTAAATTGTTAGAAAGCTCTCGAAATATGAAATTTTTATGTCAAAAAAACTTCGAAAAACCTGCTCGAAAAATAGTCAGAAAAATTGTTCGAACCTCAAAAAATACTACTATCCGCAACAGCACTGCCCAGCCATCTTCCCGGCGATTTTTTGACCTTTTCCCGAACTCGATTTTCAACGAACTTTATATAAAAAGAAATCTCACAAAATGTACTATGTATCTATGAGAAATCTGCTCAAAACAGCCTAAAAAACTACCTAAAACACTGTCCAATGTTGCCAGCGTCGCACTGAGCGTTGCTGCCTTTAACTGCCAACTTCCCGTGGCTGTTCCGGCCTCATCCGAACTCTGTTTTTGACATATTTTATATCGTTGGAAAGCACTTGAAAATTATAATTTTAATATTAAAAAAGTTACTCAAAATAGCCCAAAAAACTGTCGAAAAACTGCCTGGAAACTGCTGCTATAGCGTCGTTGCCGCCAGAAAAAATTGCTATAGTTAAAACCCGAACAGGGCTATTTTGGTGATTTTTTTATGCTATTTTTGACTTGTTTTTTATACTTTTTTTTATAGATAAATACTACAGAAAAACTCATCGAAAAAAACCATTTAAAACCATTAAAATCTTACCACGATCTACGACACGTTAAAACCCGAACCGCCGCCGTGCCGCCTCTGTTTTTCGTCTTCTTGTACATATTCAATCTGTTTTTATATAATCCAACTAGATATTTAAAAACATAAAACTAGCTATTACATCGATCCTACGTCCTGAAAGCTCACATTCAATCTATCACGGTCAACTCCCGTGATTAAAAAAAATAATCATCATTCACATCATTCAATCAAATATGAAAAAATAAATGACAATCATAAAATCAGAATTAGAACACCTGCAATACAAAGTTAGCAACAATTCTAAAACTACCCGGCCCCGATAACCAAAAATAAAAAATAAAACGACTCTGATACCAATTATTAGAGGCAAGACTTCCAAGATCTTTATTTTTTCAAACGATTAATGGAAAAAATTAACTGGACGGGCAATTGCCAAAACGGGCTCCAGATAAAACTTTTGATGACGAACGATCAAAATAAAACCCGTGCATTCAAAGTTAATTTAGAAGAATACCTTTTTACTGATCGAATCATCAACTATGATTTGAATCCGAGTTAAAGCTCATGTCAGACCGTTATGCGATTCTCAGATATATTGTGGGCTATAATCCTCCGAGAACTTTTACCAGCAGAACCAGAATAGTTTTACTCTTAGAAGACAAGTTATAAAACTGGTTCAGCCTACCCGAATATTTATAAGTCTACCGCAGGGACCTGAGAAGTAATTATGAGTAAGACTTCTAATGGAACACAGACATGTATCAGCGGTTTCTACAATTAAGCAAACCTCATAGCGGTATATGAAATTATGAAAAACTAGCAGCGATTTCTACAATTTCTATAAAACACTGAATTACAGTTCACACCACTAAAGAACTATAATTGCACTTTGACCCATAATCTCAAGACCAAATTGCATTGAGCATCTATTATTAAATGCTTACCATTCCTGGCCATGTTAAGAATTCCGATACCCGCCAATTAAATTTAATTACTGACAATTTAATTTAATCGGCATTCTGATATTCCTAAAACCCTTCCTCTTAACTTATTGACCGTCGAATAATTAAATTCACCTGCAGGATTTGGCCTAGTCAAAACTTAAAAGTTTCCTTAAAAGAGTATTGTCAATCCAGATCTTTCGGGACATAGATTTCGTTAATAATTTATATTCGCCATACAGATAATACTGCTATCCAACTCACCGAAAATATAGACCCATATAAGATGCACTCTCTAATTAATCAAAATAACGAATATTAAATATACGCAAATCAATAATTATTTCAAGATTAAGAGAATAAGTATTATGCATAATAACCTTATGTTGTGAATTAATTTTTATAGTCAGTATAAAATTAATTATCCCAAATATACCGTTCAATACACATGAAGTGTACTGGCACAGAGAGTCGGAACAATAGACGATACTATTATCTATTCTCCATAACCAAGACTGACCTACTAAAACTCTATGCCATAGTTGTACCGATGGTATGTTCATTTTCATCTAAACTGTAAACATAAAACTTATATTCTACAAAAATCAAAAATCTAATCTTCTATGTGTAAGCTGTTGTAACCACCCAGTTCTCTAAGCCTCCGGATTAAGAACGTTAAATCAATCGATACTAGATTTTCATATTACGATTAAATCAAAAGCAAGAATCCTAAAGGATTAAACATAGAATCGGATCTCAGAACCAAAAATCCTAAAGCTTAAAGGTATATCTTAACCAAAAAGAACCATCGAATAACCCAAAAATCAATAAAATCAAAAACCCCATAAGAAAGAGGAAAATTACAGTTTGGTCCAAAAATAACAGCAAAATTTCATAAATGACCCAATATGAAGACGTTCACAATTAACATGGCTCTAAGTTCAAGGAATAGAAAAGATAAGTGTCAACTCAACAATTAAGAAGAAAATATACTCAAAGGCTTAATATTTCTTAATTTTTAATAATTGCACGTTTAACCCCAAACTTTTAGATAATTACACTTTTAGTCCAAGACACCCCACAATTGGTAAATCCATGCTAAGCTACACACCTATTACGAAAAACGCCATAAAATTTTTCTATAATCATTCTAGAAGTCATCAATAATCTTAGTTCTAATTATACGCAAGTCCCTCAATTCTTACTATCTGCACGAAAGTCTCCGAGGTAATCCTCATCCAATTCCTACAACAGACACTAACTCATGAATAAATACATAAAAATATCCAATTTTAGATTACGGGAATTGGTGATGAAAACCCACAAAGATTAAATCCCTCAAAAAAATTAAGTTAGGACGGGAATAAAACCCTAAGATTCAATGTAAAACCCTATGGAATATAGAATTCTCTAATATTGAATTCTAAAAATTGGCAATCATAAAATTATAAGTTAGTCCAAGAAGATAGAGAAATTACAAAAAAGACAAACTGATCCAAAGTGTAATTTTATACAATCTTTTAATCAAATCAAAAAAAACCCTATGAAACAAGATTTAAACCCTGAACCCTTGAGGACAGTTGATATCCAAAATTTAAAACCCTACAAACACATAAAATTATGAAATCACAATCCTAAAACTTGACCCAAACAAATTATGGATTATGAAAAATACTAGAAATAGAGCCCAAATAAAATTAAAAAGCCCAACTATTTTAATTAAGCCCAAACCGTAGTATTAATGATGGTTAGCTGATGAAATTTTAGGTCGCTAGAAGGATGAAAACCCTAACTCAACTCGAAACCTTAATTCGATCCGAAAACCCTAAAATGACCAAATACTGAAGAGGTAAAACTCTAATACTCAGAGAAGACTCCTAACATCTTAAATTGAGTAAATAACATAAAATATAAGGTTGAAAATAAAAAATTCTCATATTTAGGATAAAATAACCATTTTGCCCCTAGTACAGTAAAAAGTCCTAAAAATCTAAATATTGACACATGGAGTCCCTAAATCAGGTATTTAGATACAATTAAATCAAAAAAGAAAAAATAACAATAAAAATTACAAAAATTCCCTTGCATGGATAGCCACATTGGGATGTGTGCACAAAAAGCCATTTTTTACCTTTTTAAGCTTAAAAATGAGAAAACATTGTACAAATTAAGCATTATTATGACCTAAGACTTTTTAAACTAGTAATATACATAATAATATAATATTATAGGTCAACAAAAGCAAACAAATCATTATTTAAAGTTCTTACACAATAAATAAGTCAAAAAGTCAATTTTTATCAAACTAACTTAACTTGACTTAAAAGCTTACATCTATTTAATTAATTGCTATAAAATTTATGATAACTCATGGGAATACTAAATTAATCATAAACACACAAAAAGAATAGGTTATAGTAGGATAAGACACCTAAAACATACACAAAATTAATATTTTAGGCATTTTCTCACACAATATTGTACTAATACCTAGTTTAAATCCCAAATTAATGTAAAATAAGCTTTTAAGTCTCCCAAACAAGCCCCAGCCAAATTCCCCACCTGACACATCTAAAAATACAAGTCTTAAAAGACTAAGGCCACCCATGCAACCCATGGAGCAAAGAAAATTTAATTAAAAGCTTCCAATTTCATAATTACCACCACTAACCCTTTCTCCTATAAATTAAATACCAAACCCACCCTTAGTTCCCCTCATTTTTTGCAAGATAGAGAGAGAAGGGTCAGATTGTATATTCTCTCAAGTGTTCTTGGAGTCTTGGAGAGAAAAAAAAGAAGAAGGAATGAGGGTTCATGGAGGAAGGTCTTTGGAGACCAAACTTACATAAATTTAAGTCCTAATCAATCTTCTACCATAACCCAATCATTCTAAGATAAGCAACTCCCTTAACCCTTCTAATATTCTCCCTTAAGATACGCCTCAATCCATCTCTATAACAAACCCTAAGAAAAAAAGAAATGAAGAATAACTCAAAAAAAGGCGTTGTAGATGCAAATAGTGGATTGCTAGGGTAAGATTGTGCTTTGTATGTGCTTGCATGTGTATGTTTTTGAGTTTCATGGCTTGTGTGTATTTTGGAGTTTTAATTTATGTGAGTTTACATCATGCATGCAAAGAAGACATGTTCAAAATGTACACAACATAAGTTAAGCAACAACAGCCCTAAGTAGCCTAATTTTCTGGACTTACTTACTTTCTGCCACCAACTTTAAAACATCATAACTAATTGTAGAAAAATGATCTTAAAGTTATTTTTGTGTCCAGACCTATCTTTTTTATTTCTCTTTCATAAAAAAATGGTTTGAAGTGATTTCGTTGGGTAAAACTCTAGCTATGCTATTTTTTCTAAAGAGTGTCAGATTTTGACCACTCTTAGTTGCAGACCTAAAAATCATAAGTTAGAGTGAGAACCGAGCTTAGGTCAAAACATAAACCTTGTAGAGGACATATTTATCTTTCTGTCCACCAAAAAAGAACCATAAATATGAAGTCTTGATTGGTCAAAAGCCTTCCCACAGTCACTATTAAGGTTCAGTGGCTGACAGACCTCTCTGTCACACAATTTTGTGAGACCCAAAACCAAACTTTTTAAAAGCCAAATCCAAAAGTGGTAAACATGAAAAATATAGAAAATATATTAGACTAATTATTGAGTGAAAACCAGCCCAAAATACCCTAGAAGGATACCCCAAAGGTTTTGAGAACTCTCTGTTAAAAACACATTCTGCAGACCCCTTTTAGGCTAACTGAACCCGTTTTACAAATTGTCCAAAATCACTAATTTTGTCTAAACAACTTGCCTTAGCTCAAAACATGAAACTTGTAGGGGACACCTTAAACTAAAACCTCCCCAACATTCAGACCTAGAGACCTTGAATTGATGCTCCAAAACCGTGGCCAACATAGGCCTAAATTTTGGACTTTTCTGTGTAAAAGTGCTGAATGGTTTTCCCTAAATTAAATCAAATGTCCTTTTTGCCCTAGGATCTAACCTTAGTACTGAACATAAAAGTTGTAGAAAATATTTTTATTTAATTTGTGTTCAAATTTCAAAAATTAAATCAATGTCTAAGTGCTTAAAAACACTGTCGCATCTTTAAAACTAGCAATTAAACTTTTACCTAAAATTGGCTAAGTGTTCGAAAGATATGTTACCTATGGAACTTGAGTGTGTGAACCTTATATGAACTTTGTATGAACTTTGTGAATGTTTGGTGTATGAAAATAATAATTTTAATGAAATGAACCCATGTCAGTAGTTCGATTCTATGTCGCATAAATTATGCTTCGCATGCTTGTACTTGATGCTTTAGCAAGTTGTACCCTATGCCATACTGTGTTTATATGCCATGATATAATTAATTGTACACGAGAAGTATATTGCACATCATGAGCATCTCTACATTTCAACTTGGGTTATCGGAGTCCCTTCGTATCATTCATATTGGGTTGGGTTTCGTGAGGTTTACCGTTTTATTTTGAGAAAAGAATGAAAATAAAACCTTAGGGTTGGCATAATGATTGATGGAATTGAAATACTGTGATATTGTCTAAATGCCCTGATTGTGATATTGACTATGTACCCTGATTTCTTTATTTTTTTGGGATGTTTTCACCGCAAGTGCTAAATGTACCTTATTATTTATGATGTATATTTTTGGGGAAGGCGGTTTGGGTGGCGTAATAATAGGAGTTAGATTTCGTGATCTCACGTTTGACCTTGACCTGAGATTCGAGAGCCTGAGTGTTGACTTATCCACACCCTTGCCGTCAGTGATGACCTCGCTAGACACTTAGTCCGCTACGTAGTCATCCCATGGCTTAAGGAACGCTCTTTGTCGGTCGGTAGACTTGGTCAGCGTGATTGGAATCATGGGGTTTAGGATGGTTCACCTCAGTTTGGGAGAGTCTAGAATAACTTAAGTTTAAATTTGGATTAAAAAACCAAATTGGTTGTGTCGCATTCATCTGCATCATGCATTTGCACAATTGCTCTTATACATGCTTATCTTGTTGAAAACGTTAAATTGTCTGTCTCTTTGACCGTAAATTGTATTGGGTATTATACGATATGTATTATAGGATATTTTGTTGTGAGTTTGTTAGACGGTTTAGGAAATTTGCTTTTGGATTTTGGCTCATGGCATTCGTGCCACAAGTGAGGAGGAAGAGCTTTTTTAGAAAATTGTACTAGAAGGAGGAGATTTTGAAGAACAAGGTGGGTGGCAGGAGCCAGTCGACCCCGACAACGCTAGCTGAAGGATTTGAAGTTCATTGGACTCCTAGATTTGTGAAATTGAACGTTATGAACGAATAATGAAACCGTATGGATGGATGTGAATTAAGTTGGGCTGGCGGCTCTACAGTGAAAGACCGAAAACTTTCGCAAGATGGGGATCACATGCCCATAGGTTAGGCACCAAAATGTGATGTTACGTCGTGGTGAGTTATAAAGCTATCTATTACCCAATGGCTTCGCATAGTCTATTAGGAATTAATTCGGCAATAATACGGATAAAATGTGAAAGAAAGCAATGTTTTGAAAAAGGCTTATGGAATTAATGAATAAGCGTGCATGGGTGTGTGCGTGGGAATAAATAACGAATTGATGAAACTTGCATTTTTATTTCGGTTGCACCCATTACACCTCACAAATCATGCTTAGAATTAGAGTTAGTCTTTATCCTACGAGCTTCGGTTCATGTTGGTGTACTAAAATATTTTAGGTTTCAAGAATCAGGGGCGATACCGGGCAAAAGAAGCATTTTTGGGAAAAGTTAGAAAGAAGCTCTAATATTTCTCGTGTATTTGGTATTTCATTTTTACATAAGGTTGACTGAATGATTGTAATGATTTTTTTTTTACGCAAACCCCTGGAAGATGAAAGCATGTGTTTGGTTTGATATATATGAGTATATGACTTGAGAATACAATTACTTAAATAACAATTTATTTTCTTAAACAAGTTTGAACTCAAACCTATAGTAAAAATGAGAGTCTTTTGTTGATAACCTTTATGTGGGATGGTTTGGGTTGAGTTCATGAGTTCCCGGGGTTCGGGTCGTGACAAGAAGTACATAACCAATCCAGTCTACACAACTGAACTTGACCTAATATTTTCATCACAAATATTAGCAATCAATCACACACATCATTTATAAGAAATGCTAAAAAGCTCGTATATTTTATAATATAACTCGTGCATATTCCAAATTAAGATTAAAAAAAAATGTTGTTCAATATGCTCCAGTTCACACCACACTTAAAGTTCTCCAAAAAAATAACCATCTTGTAGAGAAGAAAAATTCTCACAATAAAGTCTAAAAATGGCTAGGAAATGCCCACAAAGAGTTTAAAAATAGATAGGAATATGTCTAGGAGAAGCCACATGAAAGAGTTGCCAATAGAATGGGCAAGAAAGCTAGCCTTCCATCATGAAACACCAGAGGCTCTAGGTATATTTCTCTTAGCATTCTTAATTGGTCACTATATAACCTTCTTGCCACACGTAATTCATATATAAATGGTTTTTCTAAAACAATAATACAGTAGAAGATCTAACTGGAGCTTCCGTGCAACCAAAGTTAATTTAGAAGAATACCTTTGCAGATCTATTCCTCAAATACGATTTGATTTCGAGTTGAAGCTCGAGTCAGATCTTCTACGGTATTTTCTTATGCGATCCTCGAACGTAGTGTGGGCTACGATCCTTCAAGAACTCATACCGACAGAACACCAATATATTTAAGTCTTGAAAGACAAAAATAATATCATATATGATATATGAGATATGAACTATCAATCTCAAACTGGTTTAGCCTACCCGTGCATATATAGGGCTACAGCAGTGACTTGGGGAGTAATTATGAATTAGACTTCCAGTGGAACATAGATAACTACTAGCGTTTTCTGCAATTATTGAAAGACATCCAGCAGTTTCTACAATTTTCATAAAATACTGAATTACAGTTCACACCACTAAATAACTATAATTGCACTTCACCAATAATCTCAAGACCTTCTTATTGAGCTCTTGTTATTAAATGCTTACCATTTCCCCCCGCGTTAAGATTTTCGATACCCGCTAATTAAATTTAATTACTGACAATTTAATTTAATCAGTATCTTGATATTCCTTAAGCCCTTCCGCTTAACTTATTTGACTGCCAGATAATTAAATCCACCTACAGGGTTTGGCCCAGTGAAAACTTATAAATATCCTTAAGGGGATATCGTCAATCCCGATCATCGGGATGTAGATTTCATCAATGATTAATATTTTTCATATAAATAACACCACTATCCAACTCACCGAGAATATAGACCCATATAGAATCGCACCTTTTAATAAATCAAAACAACGAATATTAAATATATATAAATCAATAATTATTTCAGGATTAAGAGGATAAACACTATTCATAATAACCTTGGGATGTGAATTAATTTATATAGTCAGTACAAAAATAATTATTCCAAATGTCCCGTTCAATACACAAAGTGTACTAGTACAAAGAGTTGGAATAATAGACGACGCTATTATCTATTCCTCATAACTAAGACAGGCCTACTAAAACTCTGAGCCACAGTCGTACCAATGATATGTCCACTTCTATCTAAACTGTGAACATAAAACTTATATTCTGCAAGAACCTAAAATCTGATCTTCTGTGTTGTGAGACCCCGACCCGTTTTATTTTAAGAGATGATTAAATGTTGATGGGAGTAAGAATTAAAACTTGATCTTGGTGATGTTTTGAGCTTGGGTATGCATGAAAGGTATGTTAGAGGAAAAATATGAGGTTCTAATGGATGTTTAGA
>JAULJZ010116888.1:0-11351 GCA_032270985.1 Heliamphora pulchella
CACTAAAGAACTATAATTGCACTCTGATCCATAATCTCAAGATCTTCTTGCATTGAGCTCCTGTTATTAAATGCTTATCATTTCTCCCCACCTTAAGATTTTTGATACTCACCAATTAAATTTAATTACTAACAATTTAATTTAATCGGTTTCTTGATATTCCTTAAGCCCTTTTACTTAACTTATTTGACCGTCGGATAATTAAATCCACCTATAGGGTCTGGCCCGGTCAAAACTTATAAGCATCCTTAAGGGGTATCATCAATTTCAATGATCGGAACGTGGATTCCGTCAATAATTAATATTTGCCATATAAATAATACTCCTATCCAACTCACCGGAAATATAGACTCATATAAGATCGCACTCTCTAATGAATCAAAACAACGAATATTAAATATATGCAAATCAATAATTATTTTAGGATTAAGAGGATAAGCACAATTCATAATAACCATGGGGTGTGAATTAATTCATATAGTCAGTAGTCAGTACTAAATTAATTACCAAAATGTCCCGTTCAATACACACAAAATGTACTGGCACAGAGAGTCGGAACAATAGTCGACGCTATTATCTGTTCCCCGTAACCAAGACAGGCGTACTAAAACTCTGGGTCACAGTCGTACCGATGGTATGTCCATTTCCATCTAAATTGTGAACATAAAACTTATATTCTGCAAGAATCTAAAATCTAGTCTTCTGTGTATAAGCTGGACTCTACACACCAGATTAAATACTATACAGAATATCGGACATCGATGCATAATAAATAAATTATATATATATATTACTCATAAAGATGCTCATAAAATGAAAAACTAATTTTATTAAAAAAATAAAATTAAATACTAAAAATATGGTTTTCAATATACCGACCCTAACAGACGCTTCACATGAGGGTTTGGGTTGCATTTTGATGTAGGGAGGTAAGGTTATAGCTTATGGATCCTGATAGTTGAAGACACATGAGAGGAACTACCCGACACACGATTTGGAGTTGGCAGCCGAGGTCTTTGCCTTGAAGACATGGCGTCACTATCTCTATGGTGAGCGTTTTGAGGTTTTCTCTGATCACAAGAGCCTAAAGTACTTGTTTTCACAGAAGGACTTGAATCTTCGCCAATGACGATGGATGGAGTTGTTGGAAGACTACGACTTCGATTTGTAGTACCATCTTGGTAAGGCAAACGTCGTAGCTGATGCACTCAGTAGGAGATCTCACGGCACATTAGCTTCTATGGCTATGCGAGAGTGGGACATGCTTGGGGACGTTGGGGAGTTTGATCTGTGTCTTAGGGAGACAATGGGAGGTGCGACCTTATATGCAGTTGCTTCACAGCCCGCTTTAGTTGCACATGTATTGGAGGCCCAGCTGACCGATCAGGAGGCTCAGATGATACGGGACCGCGTTGCTAGTGGGATAGATACAGCAGGATGGGTGATGAGTTCAGATAAGAGTCTGTGGTTGTTAGGGCGATTATTTGTGCCGGAGTAGTGCCGTGCTAAGGTGCTACGTGAGTTTCATCACTCACGTCTTGCAGTGCATCCGAGAGGCACGAAGATGTATCACGATCTACGCCGTCAGTTCTGGTGGACGAGAATGAAGAGAGATGTGATCCGATTCGTTTCTCGTTGTTTTACTTGTCAGCAAGTGATGGTGGAACACCAGAGACTTGAAGGATTGTTGCAGCCATTGCCTGTATCTGAGTGGAAGTGGGAGAATGTCACTATTGATTTTGTATCAGGACTTCCACGCTCGCCAAGGGGACATGATGCTGTTTGGGTTGTAGTGGATAGGCTGACGAAGTCAGCACATTTTCTTCCCATTCGAGTGAGAAACTCAGTGGATAGATTGGGCAGATTGTACATTCAGGAGATAGTCTGACTACACGAAATACCGGTGACTATTGTTTCCGATCGAGATCTGCTCTTTACATCGCGCTTTTGGCAGAGTCTTCAGGTGGCTTTGGGAACGAGCATGACTTTTAGTACAGCTTTTCATCCTCAGGCCGATGGTCAGTCTGAGAGGACCATTCAGATTTTGGAGGACATGCTAAGAGCCTATGTGCTTATTTTTGGGGTTCTTGGGAGGATCATCTATCATTAGCAGAGTTTGCATACAACAATAGCTATCAGTCCAATATTGGGATGGCACCGTATGAGGCTCTGTACGGTAGGCCGTGTAGATCGCCTGTTTGTTAGACAGAGGTGGGAGAGACCGCAATTTTAGGACCCGATTTGGTGCGGGAAATGACAGAGGTGATTATAGTAATTCGTCAGTGACTCGTGACAACTCAGAGCTGCCAAAAGAGTTAAGCTGATCGGAGGAGGAGACCGTTAGAGTTTGCTGTGGGAGACCATGTGTTTCTAAAAGTCTCGCCACGCAGAGGGTTGATGAGATTTGGACGTAGCAGGAAGCTATCACCACGTTTTATTTGACCATTTGAGATCCTGGAAAGGATTGGGGTGCTAGCATACCGTCTGGCTTTGCCGCCTCCGTTAGCATCTGTGCACAACGTCTTTCACGTTTCTATGCTTCGGAGGTATGAGCCGGATATGTCTCATGTGCTGGATTGGACTGAGTTGCAAGTTGACGAGGATGTGACGTATGAGGAGCGTCTGGTGCAGATTCTGGATACGAAGGAACGGGTATTGTGGGGGAGAACGGTTGCTTATATCAAAGTTTAGTGGCTTCATCACGGAGTTGAGTAAGCGACTTGGGAGCTTGAGTCTGGAGTTCATGAGAGATACCTAGAGTTGTTCACCTCCTGACCTTGTAGTGAATTTCGGAGACGAAATTCCTTAAGGGGGAGAGTTGTGAGACCCTGTACCGTTTCTTTTGATTTATATGCATATTCCGTGTTTTTAGTAACGCTTTAGCATTTTTTCTTTAATATGCATATATGTGTTTCGATGCCTGTTTTGGTAAATCTGAGCATGCGGGGTTGCTTCTCGGGGTTGTAGAGAGTTTCTGTGCGAATTTCAAAAATTCAAAAAAAAAAGATATTTTGAAGCCCTATAAATATCTGGAGTTAGATATTTTCAATAGAAATTTTTAAAACTTAACTCCTAAATTTCCTCCATATTCTCTCTGCTTTCTCTCTAACTTCTCGTTGGCCCGAGGCTCGATTTTCAACAATCCAACAGCGGACCTTGCTTTTAGCTTCGTGGTCTACGCATTCATCTGGACGGAATTTGATTTCGACGAAGTTCAGTTTAGCACATAGATCGAGGCATCAGGTTTTTAACCCAACGAGGTAGGATCTCAGATTCTACTGCTGTATAAGGGTACCATATGTAATCTTATACTGTTTCACCGTTTAAAAACGCATGAAATGTGATTTTATGTTTTAGATCTATTTTTTGATTTAAAACTATTTTTTGGCATTTCGGTTGGATGAAACTGAGTGTTGAATGTTTCTGATAATGGTTTGTAATAGCCTTGGGCTCGGGTATGCCTTTAGGTATCAAAATGGGTGTTTTTGAAGCTTGGTTTGAGGATTGGAAGTCAAAACCATAGCTAAAAACATTTTCTGGGCACGTTCAGTCGAATGGACCCATGAGTTCAGTCGATTGGATCTTGAGTTGGGAAGTTCAGTCGACTGGACTCGTGAGGGGTCAATCGACTGAAATGTTTTCTGTTCAAAATTGGTTTTGCAAAAGGTTTTTCAGTAGAATGGGGAGGAGTCCAGTCAACTAAAGTGGTGGCTGTTTGCTTTGGCGTTTTTGGTGGTTCCTATGGGAAAAGGTTGGGTTTCTTTTGAGAAAAAGGCGAGGTCTGATGAAAAACGTGTTTATTGGAGGTTTGGAGCTAACCCTTGGAGTTGAGTCTCACTTTCTAAAACGTTTGTATGGAAATATGTTTTTACATGTTTTGGTTTGATCTCCATAGTTTCATGGATTGGATCTCATGTTTATACAAGGGTTGTATAATTACTTTTGGGAAAAATATTTTGAAAATATTTTGTTTTTATCTCTTGGTGATAGATGGATCTATGTATATGTATATTGTACCAGTTTGAAAAATGTTTTTAGAAGACTATCTAATTGTACCGGGATGACTTGTATTTGGCACAAGTTACCCTCGGTATAAGTCCGAAAACGTGCGCAGTGTAGGTACTCAGATCCTTCAGGTTAGTCCACGTAAATTGAGGCGGTTAGGTGCTTAGTTCCCTAAGGTGTCATGCCCGCTAATTAAGAAATTCATCGTTGCACTCCATATAGAACTTGTGTATATCTAACCGGTCCCATGATGTATGGGGATTAGATACTAGACAGGAGTCTATAGTTGTTACCTCTATCCCGTTGTGATGAGTCGGTACATAGGATCATACTCTTCCTTTCTCCGATGGTACATTCTGCGAGGGAACAATATTTTGATTATTATTTTTCCTTAACTGGATTCTAAAGGGAAAAGGATAGCACCCCGCCCAGGAAACATATCTAACTCTCTAGGATCCTGATAAAAAACAGGCAGCATAACGGTAAGAAGAAAGGACAAACTCTCATAGATATGTCAAGGGTTTGAGAGAAGCGAGCCTAAACAAAGGCAGAGAAAACCAACGACCCGGGGAGAACCTGCAGGAGTAAGAAACTACCCTAGAGGTGTTAAACAAAATATGAGCATGATCCCGAGAAGAAAACTACTATGTAAAGGCCAAATATGGTGAAGAATAAAGACTCGGGTAAGAACCCGAACGAGGAACTAACTTAAACGAAGGAAAACAGGAAAATCCGGGCCAAACCCAGGAAAAGGACTAGCCTAATCCAAATAAATAATTTTAACAATATACAATCAAAATATACAATAAAAAGTGTAGTTTGATGGGAAAACTTGAGGGTTTTGGATGGAAAACCTGTTTTGGTTTTGTGGTTGAGTTCGCTCCCACTGTATGATTGCATATTCCTGCTTTACAGCTTATTATCTGTTTCTATTGAGGTTCGGCTCATGGGTTAAAATTTTATGTAAAACCATTTTTAGGTGATGATGTGGATGAGGAGTAGCTTGGTGGTGCCGTGGGGAAGGAAGACTTTTATAGTTTTTCTTTTTGGTATGCCTGTTCCTGAAGGCGGATTTTATACGCCGTAAGACGATATAATATACGCATGTTGAGCTGTTGTCTTTTGTTTATGAGAGATACACCTTGTTGGGTATTCCTTTGGTTTCAGCAGGCAGATTTTAAATGTATGAAAACCTATATTTTCACATAAAACGGATGTTGGTGGATTTTCACGTGACCCCAGGTTTTGGAGCGTGACATGTGAGACCATGTATCGTTTGATTTTTTGATATATACACATGTTAGGTGTTTTGACGCCTTTTTAGCAGTTTCGCTTTAATATGCCTATATGAGTTTTGATACATGATTTGGTTATTTTAAGCATGCGGGGTGGGTCCCGGGGGCCACGCGGAGTTATGGTGCGAATTTTAAAAATTTTAAAAATATATATATTTTGGAGCTCTATAAATATATGGAGTTAGATATTTTCAAAAGATATTTTTTTAAAACTTAACTCCTAAGTTTTTTTCATTTTTTCTCCGCCTTCTCTCTAACATCTCGGGGGGCCGAGACTTGGTTTTTGACGAACCAACAGTTGATCCTTGCTATTGGCTTCGTGGTCTATGCATCCATTCGGACAGAATTTGATTTCGACGAAACTCGAATTTGCACGTAGATCGAGGCGTCAGGTTTTTGACCCAACGAGATAAGATCTCAGATTCTACTGCTGTATAAGGGTACTATATGTAATTTTGTGCATTTTTACCGTTTCAAAATGTATAAAAAGGTGTTTTATGTTTTAGATCTGGTTTATGATTTAAAACTGTCCTTTGGCATTTTAGGTGGTTGGAAGTGCGTTTTGAGGGTTTCCTTTCGAGGTTGTGGCGCGAGGTTTGGGCATGTTGATGTTTCAGGGTGTTTGAAGAGTGTTTGATGGGTGTTTGGAGGTTCAATTTGAGTTTTGGAAGCAAAAACCAGTGAGCCCGTAGCATAAAAATATTTTCTGGGTGAGTTCAATCGACTGAACTCATGAGTTCAGTCGACTGGATCATCATTTGGTGAGTTCAGTCGACTGGATCATCATTTGATGAGTTCAGTCAACTAGATCTAGAGGGTCAGTCGACTGAAATTCCTTCTGTTTTGGTCCCTTCTTTTCCAGTGAGTTTTTCAGTCGACTGGGGGCTTGGGCCAGTCGACTGAATCCCTGTGTAGTGCTTGGTGTTGGTTTTGATGGTTCAGGTGTTTTTCTTGGGCAAAGGATGGATTGCAAAGTTGGTTTTTATGAAAACTTGTGGGAGAAACGTGTTTATTGGAGGTTTGGAGCTAATCCTTGGGGTTGAAACTCACTTTCTAAAACGTTTTGATAAAAATATATTTTTTTTACATGTTTTGATTTAATCTCCATGGTTTCATGGATTGGATCTCTTGCTTATATATGCGTTGTATAACTGCTTTTGGGGAAAATATTTTGAAATGTTTTGTTGATCTCCATGTCGATTGATGGAATTATATACATGTATAATGTATATTTGCGAAAAGGATTTGTAGTTGATGCTACAATTCTATTTTTTAGAAAATTATCTAGATGTACTGGGATGATGTGTATTTGGCACGAGTTACCCCCGGTGTAAATCCGAAAACGTGCGTAGTACTCAGGTCCTTCGGGTTAGTCTCGGTAAATTGAGACGGTTGGGTGCTTAGTTCCCTCGGATTGTCGCCCGTTAATTAAGTTGTTCGTCGTGGTGCTCCGTATAGAACTTGTCATTACCTAACAGGTCTTAAATAATTTAGGACTAGGTAATGTGTAAGAGTCTATAGTTGTTACCTCTATTCCCTTGTGATGGAGTCGGTACATAGGATTATATTCTTTTTTTCCACGATGGTACATTCTGTGAGGGAACAAGGTTTTAGTTATTGATTTTCCTTAACTATGGTTGGTTATTTGCAATATTTGCATCACATGATTTGAATGATGAAAATAGGGTTTTGTGTTAGTAAAATCGTCTTGGGAGACTTGTGTAGTCTGATGGGGAAAACATGAGGGTTTTGGATGGAAAACCTGTTTTGGTTTTGTGGTTGAGTTCGCTCCCACCATATGGTTGCATATTCCTACTTTACAGTGTATTATCATTTCTATTGCGCTTCGGCTCACGGGTGGAAATTTTCTATAAAATCATTTTCAGGTTATGCTGTGGATGAGGAGTAACTTTGGTGATGCCTGCGGTGGCAGAAGACTTTTATAGTTTTCCTTCTGGTATGCCTGTTCCTTAAGGAAATTTTTGTACGCCGTAAGGCGATATGCTGCATGCATGTTGAAACTGTATGTCTTTTATATATGAGAGATACACTTTGTTGGGTTTTTCTTTGGTTTCAAAAGGCGAATTTCAATGTATGAAAACCTATATTTTCATATTAAATGGATGTTTGGCGGATTTTCATGTGACCCCAGGTTTTGGGGCGTGACACACATAACCATGCCTATAAAATTCTTCATTTTAAAGCATAAATCACGTTAGACATAATGATACCAAAATCATGTAATCCACTTAAATAATCCATACATAAATAAACTACAGTTATATATGCACATAACCATAAAACCTCACATCATGACACCACCTGCCAAACTACCCGACATCCACTCACAGAGATAGCCAACATCCTACAAAACTAGGCCTAACCCGAAGGCCAACCCTAAACCCCTCAAATCACGAGGTCACAAAACATCACCTTTCCTCCAAAGGTGCCATAAGCCCAAACACGCTCCACATCCAACCAAGAACAAACAGCGCACACTTAACCGTGCACCACAACCCTATCGAACCATACACGTCAACCCCAAGGACGGCATTTAAACCAATACCCGAAGCCACGACACGACTCCCTAAGCCACCACACAACCAATCGAACCCCAAAAAGAATCCAATAGTATTTTAATCAATTAGTCCCATAACTAATCAAGTGAATAACATTAGACACCAATCGAAAAACAAAAACCCAACCAAAACCACCAAAACATACATCAAACGCCCACACAAGACCCTAGTCGACTGACCCCAAGCCCCTAGTCGACTGAAAACATGCTGGAAAGCAAGAACAATCCAAACAGAAACATGTCAGTTGACTGACCCCCTACTCCAGTCGACTGAACCCAAAATAGAAGCTTGTCAGTCGACTGACCTACCAGGTCCAATCGAATGACCTCCTAAGACTATGATCTAGTCGACTGATCATCAAGATCCAGTCGACTAACCTCCCACGGGAACCGTTTTTAAGCTGCGGTTTTAGCCTCCAAAACCTCGAATCAACACCTTGAAACTCCTATCCAGCACCCTCGAACATCTGCACGCCCAAGCCTAACACCAAAACCACGAAAGAAACACCTGACACCCGATTCCATCTACCGAAGTCACTAAAAAAAATGATTTTTAGCCCAAAAACCCAACTTGATACAAAATTAGATCTACAGCAATCTAACCGTTAAAAACACACACGATTACACATAGCACCCTTATACGACATGAGAGTCTAGGATCCTATCTCGGTAAGTTAAAAACTCAATGCCTCAAACTACGTGCAAAATCGAGCTTCGTCAAAATAGAATTCTGTCCGGATGAACGCGTAGTCCACCGTTCCAATAACAAGGATCTGCTATTGGATCGTTAAAAATCGAGCCCTACCCCCCCCAAGAACTTGGAGAGAAGGTAGAGAGAAAAATGAAACTTACTGGCGAAGTTACGAAAATATCTTTTGAAAATATCTAACTCTAGATATTTATAGGCCTTCAAAATTGTAATGACCCGATACAGGACCTAGTTGTAACAACCCGATTGATAACGATTCGTGAAAAGACCTGACGCAAATCCTAAGTGTTAGTGACAGATAGTTCACGAGACCATAGAATACGGAAGAAATTCAGAACCCTAACTCGAATCGAAAACCCTAAGTTCGGCCCAGAAACCCCAAAAAGGTCTAAAACTCAGGCAACAAAATCTTAACACCTGGAAAGTTTTCCAACATTCTAAATGAAGTCAATATCATGAAATAATGAGTTAAAAATAAAAAATTCTCACAAATAGGGTAAAATGACCATTTAGCCCCTAGTACAGTAAAAAGTCTTAAAAATCTAAATTTTAACATATGGATACCCTGAATCATGGATTTAAGTACAATTAAGTATAAAATGATAAAATAACATCAAAAATGCCAATAATACCCCTTAGTGGCTGACCACCTTGGGAAATGTGCCAAAAAGTGACTTTTTGCTTTCATTTTAGCTTTAAATTATGAGAAATGTATTAAATTAAGTTTTATGATGATCTAATACTTGTTGAACAAGTAATATACATAATAATATAGTGTTATAGGTCAATAAAAGCAAACAAATTATTATTAATGTTCATACACAACAAAATAAATCAAAAAGTCATATATTGTCAAAATAGCTTAATTTGACTTAAAAGACTAAATCTGTTTAATCAATTGCTATGAAAACTATGGTAATACATGAAAATATTATATTTATCATAAACATACTAAAATAATAGGTCTCAGTAGAAATATACACCAAAAAGATACATCAAATTAACTTTTAATGCATTTTCTTGCATAAAATGACATGCAAACCAATCCAAAATCCCTTGATTAATGGGGGATCAAATTTTTGTCCCCCAAAACTGAACCCTAGCTACTTCTAGCTTTCCCAAATCTGAATTCTAGCCTCCAAGAATCAAATCAACTTAAATCAAATTCAAATCACATTAATTAGAATGAAAAAAAGGGACTTTTTATGTACTTTTTGTCCCCCATGTGTTCTCTAGCCTTGCCTATATAATGAGAGCCAAACAACATATTCTCTGTATGTCATTTTCGGCCAAAGAGAGGGAAGAAACCAGAACACTTTGTTCTTGAGGGTTTGAGAGAGTTTGAGGAAGAAAAATGGAGGAACATGAAGAAACCGAGGAAGTTTTCGAAAGCTACGTCCAAATCAATCCTCCACCATTCTTTGATATCTCAAAACAAGTAAGTAAAATCTCTAAACCTTATATCTAAGATCTCTCAAAATAACCCTCAACGCATCCCTTTAAACACTCTAAAAATCAATAACCGAAATCGAACAGAAAAGGTGTTGTAGTTAAGAATTAGGGGCTATTGAGTTCTTGGATGATATGAGATGTTGTTGTATGTTATTATCTTTGAGTTTGATGACATATAAGTGTGATATATCCTTGATATTAAATTCTAGAACACAAGCATGTAAAGAAATGGAACAAAAATTTGACATAACATAAGTAGAGGACTTGAACCCTAAGAGGCTTAATTTTTGAGAACTTTGATATTTCTGCCATGAGATTTGAAATACTATAACTCAATGTAGAAAATTGATCTAAGTATGATTTTTATGTCCAGAGTTATATTTTTGTGTTATCTTTCATCCAAAGTTGGTTTCAACTCATTTTCATAACTAAAACTCAATATATTACAATTTTACCAATGTGTGTCATTTTTCAACCAATCATCACTACTGACTAAAGATGAACAAATGCATGACATGTGAGGATGGCTATGTGAGATGTACCACATAGTTTTATCCAAAAACAAGGTTCATTTTCAAACAAAGTTTCATTCACATAACTAGATTTTCATAATCAAACCAATTCTATTTAAACAGATCACCATAGTTTTCACTTCCTTACTATTTTCAAACCGTTCAATGTTTCTCATTCCCAATTACCTTCCACATTTACCACAAATCGCAATCGTTTAATTAAGGTTTTGTAAACCCAATTCCATTCACGATTTTCATACTTTTAATTACTTTTAACCATTAACTAAGTTTTTTCAAACCCAAACCAATTATTGATATAATTAAGTACCAAAACCCAGACAATGCCTATAGACCCTGGCATAGTTATCAGAACCGGGCCACGTGAGTCCCAATGAATAAATGCCCATTCTATAGCTCGACACAGAGAGCACACATTTTCAATTTTCCTAAAAAATGTCAATGGGTGAGCCGCCCAAGAGCACGCTTTTACAGGGATTAACTCGAAGGAATGACCTACCTTACATTGCGTAAGTTTTTGGTCTTTCACAGAGGTGCAACTCCTACCCAAACTTAATTATCCAATCAAATCATACGGTTGTTGAAACGCGGAAGAAAAATTAAGAACCGGCGCCGTGACCGTAAAAAATGGCGCATGCATTTTTCATGAAAAACCATATCCATGAATAGATATATTAAGATTAAATATACATTTAAGAAACTTGAACAAGTTTCTTTGATGCAGAACAATGATCCGAGACGACCCAATGATCTTCTCACGTATATCCTGACGCACACGACGA
>JAULJZ010116899.1:0-11351 GCA_032270985.1 Heliamphora pulchella
CGTTGCTTTTCAAAGATTGACTTGAGGTCAGGGTATCATCAGCTGAGGATTAGGGATGAGGACATAGCGAAGACCGCTTTTCGGACTCACTATGGTCACTACGAGTTCCTGGTTATGCCGTTCGGTTTGACGAATGTGCTGGCTATGTTTATGGATCTGATGAACCGTATCTTCCACCCTTATCTGGATAGTTTTGTGGTTGTGTTCGTTGATGACATCCTTGTCTATTCACCCACGAGGGAGATGTATGAGGAGCATCTACATGTTGTTTTGCAGCTTCTGAGAGAACATCGCTCGTATGCGAAGTTCGAGAAGTGCGAGTTTTGGATGATGGAGGTGAGATTCCTTGGACACGTGGTGTCGAAGGATGGGGTATCAGTGGACTCGACGAAGATTGATGCAGTGACGGATTGGCAGCGACCAAAGAATGTTTTTGAGATACGCAGTCTTCTCGGTCAGGCAGGTTATTATCGGCGGTTTGTGAAGAACTTCTCTAGGCTTGCAGCACCGATGACGCGTTTGACGCGAAAGGGAGTCACGTTTGTATGGAGCGAGTTGTGTGAGTCATCCTTCCAGGAGCTGAAGCGAAGATTGACCAGTGCACCCGTGCTGATTATTCCTGAGTGAGGTTTGGATTAAACAGTGTACTGCGACGCTTCACACGAGGGTTTGGGTTGCGTTCTAATGCATGAGGGTAAGGTTGTAGCTTATGGATCTCGACAGTTGAAGACACATGAGAGGAACTACCCGACACACGATTTGGAATTGGCAGCTGTGGTCTTCGCTTTGAAGACATGGCATCACTATCTCTATGGTGAGCGTTTCGAGGTCTTCTCTGATCACAAGAGCCTAAAGTACTTATTTTCACAGAAGGACTTAAATCTTCGCCAGCGATGATGGATGGAGTTGTTGGAAGACTACGAATTCGATTTGCCATACCATCCGGGTAAGGTAAACGTCGTAGCTGATGCACTTAGTAGGAGATCTCACGGCTCATTAGCTTCAGTGGCTAAGCGAGAGTGGGACATGCTTGGGGACGTTGGGGAGTTTGATCTGTGTCTTGGGGAGACAGTGGGAGGTGCGACCTTATATGCAGTTGCTTCACAGCTCGCTTTAGTTGCACGTGTGTTGGAAGACCAGAGGACCGATCTGGAGGCTCAGATGATACGGGACCGTATTGCCAGTGGGACAAATACAGTAGGATGGGTGATGAGTTCAGATCAGAGTTTGAGGCTGGTAGGGCGATTGTTTATGCCAAAGTCGTGCCGTGCTGAGGTGCTACATGAGTTTCATCAATCACGTCTTTTAGTGCATCCGGGAGGCACGAAGATGTATCACGATTTACGCCTTCAGTTCTGGTGGACGGGAATGAAGAGGGATGTGATCCGATTCGTCTCTCATTGCTTTACTTGTCAGCAAGTGAAGGTAGAGCACCAGAGGCCAATAGGATTATTACAGTTGTTGCCTATATCTGAGTGGAAGTGGGAGAATGTCATTATGAATTTTGTATCAGGACTTCCACGCTTGCCGAGGGCACATGATGCTGTTTGGGTTGTAGTGGATAAGGTATCGTAGTCAGCACATTTTCTTCCTATTTGAGTGAGAGACTCAGTGGACAGATTGAGCATATTGTACATTTAGGAGATAGTCCGACTACACGAAGGACTGGTGACTATTGTTTCTAATCGAGACCTGCGCTTTACATCGCGCTTTTGGCAAAGTCTTTAGGTGACTTTGGGGACGAGCTTGACTCTTAGTACAGCTTTTCATCCTCAGACCGATGGTCAATCTGAGAGGATCGTTCAAATTTTAGAAGACATGCTGAGAGGCTGTGTGCTTGATTTTTGGGGTTCTTGGGAGGATCATCTATCACTGGCAGAGTTTGCATACAACAACAACTATAAGTCCAGTATCGGGATGGCACCGTATGAGGCTCTATATGGTAGGCCCCGTAAATTGCCTGTTTGTTGGACAGAGGTGGGAGAGACCGCTATTTTGGGACCCGATCTAGTACGGGAAACGACCGAGGTGATTACAATGATTCGTCAGCGACTGGTGACAGCTAAGAGCCACCAGAAGAGTTATGCTGATCAGAGAAGGAGACCGTTAGAGTTTGCAGTGGGAGATCTTGTGTTTTTGAAGGTCTCGCCACAGAGAGGATTGATGAGATTTGGTCGTAGTAGGAAGCTATCACCACATTTTATCGAACCATTTGAGATCCTGAAAAGGATTGGGGTGGTGGCATATCTTCTGGCCTTGCCGCCTCAGTTAGCATCTGTACACAACGACTTTCACGTTTTTATGCTTCAGAGGTATGACCCGAATTCGTCTTATGTGCTGGATTGGATTGAGTTACGAGTTGATGAGGATATCACGTATGAGGAGCGCCCGGTGAAGAATTTGGATACGAAGGAACAGGTGTTGCGGGGGAGAACGATTGCTTATGTCAAAGTTCTATGGCTTCATCACGAGGTTGAGGAAGCGACTTGGGAGCTTGAGTCTGGGGTTCGTGAGAGATACCTGAAGTTGTTCACCTCGTGACCTTGCAGTGAATTTCGGGGGAAAAATTCCTTAAGGGGGAAAAGTTGTGACACCATGTACCGTTACTTTTTGATTTATATGCATATTTCGTGTTTTTAGTCATGTTTTTGCGTTTTTGCTTTAATATGCATATATGTGTTTCGATGCCTGTTTTGGTTAATCTGAGCATGCGGGGTTGTTTCTCGGGGTTGTAGGGAGTTCCTGTGCGAATTTTAAAAATTAAAAAAAAAATATATATTTTGGAGGTTTATAACTATTTGGAGTTAAATATTTTCAAAAGATATTTTTAAAACTTAACTCCTAAGTTTTCTCCATATTCTCTCTACCTTCTCTCTAACTTCTTGGGGGCCCAGGACTCGATGTTTAATGATCCAACAGCGGATCCTTGATATTGGCATCGTGGTCTACGCATCCATCCGGATGGATTTTGTTTTCGACGAAGCTCGAATTTGCACGTAGATCGAGGCGTCGGGTTTTTTACCCAACGAGGTAGGATCTCAGATTCTACTGCTGTATAAGGGTTGTATATGTAATCTTATGTGTTTTTACCGTATAAATCGCATAAAAATCATCTTTGTTTCAAAGTTAGGGTTTTCGATTTAAAAACTCATTTCGGCGTTTCGGTTGGATGAAATCGGGTGTTGGATGTTTCTTTTGAGGTTTTGTGATAGTCCTAAGCTAAGGTATGCTTGTAGATATTAAAAATATGAGTTTGGAGGCATGATTTGATATTTGAAATCACAAAATCCTAGCTAAAAACGTTTTCTGGACAAGTTCAGTCGACTGGACCCATGAGTTCAGTCGACTGGACTCGAGGGGTCAGTCGACTGAAATGTTCTCTGTTCAAAAATGGTGTTTTTCCAGAAGGTTTTTCAGTCGACTGGGGAGGAGTCTAGTTGACTGAAATGGTGGTTATTTTCTTTGGCTTTTGGTGGTTCCTTTAGGAAAAAGGGTTGGGTTTCTTTTGTGAAAAAGGAGGGATTTTGATGAAAAACGTGTTCATTGGAGGTTTGGAGCTAACCCTTGGGGTTGAGCCTCGCTTCCCAAAATATTTTCATAAAATGTGTATGTTTTTACATATTTTAGTTTGATCTCCATGGTTTCATGGATTGGATCTCATGCTTATACATGCATTGTATAACTGCTTTTGGGAAAAATATTTTGAATATGTTTTGTTTTGGTCTCCTGGTGATGGATGGATCTATGTACATGTATAATGTACCAATTTGAGAAATGTTTTTAGAAGATTATCTAGATGTATCGGGATGACGTGTGTTTGGCACGAGTTTTTCTCGGTGTAAGTCCGAAAACGTAGGTACTTAGGTCCTTCGGGTTAGACCCCGTAAATTGAGGCGGATGGGTATTCAACTCCCTCGGGGTTGTACCTGTAAATTGAGTAGTTCATCGTTGTGCTCCGTATAGAACTTGTGTGTATCTAACCGGTCCCATGATGTATGGGGATTAGATACTGGACATGGGTCTACAGTTGTTACCTTTATACCCTTGTGATTGAGTCGGTACATAGAATCGTACTCTTCTATTTCGTGATGGTACATTCTGCGAGGGAACAATATTTTGATTACTATTTTTCCTTAACTTCAGTGGTTTATTTGCATTTGTTGCAATACCTGGTTTGAAGGATGAAAACATGGTTTTATAAAATAAAACTGTTTTGGGAGACTTGTGTAGTCTGATGGGAAAACATGGGAGTTTTGGATGGAAAACCTGTTTTGGTTTCGTGGTTGAGTTCGCTCCCACCATGTAATTGCATTTTCCTTCTTTACAGTTTATTATCTGTTTCTATTGGGTTTCGGCTCACGGGTGAGAATTTTCTGTAAAACCATTTTCAGGTGATGATGTGGATGAGTAGCTTGGTGGTGCCCGTGGCGGCGGAAAGCTTTTATAGTTTTCCTTTTTTTTGTGTATGTTTGTTCATGAAGGCAGGTTTTGTACGCCATGAGGCGATATATATTGTACGCATGTTGAACTGTTGTCTTTTATTTATGAGAGATAATTTTGTTCGGCATTCCCTTGGTTTCAACAGGTGGTTCTAATGTATGAAAACCTATATTTTCCTATAAAGTGGATGTTTGGTGGATTTTCACGTGACCCCGGATTTTGGGGCGTGACAAGTAAAGCGGATGGAACAGTTATTGGGGTTTGGTGAAAGGTCTTGGGAAAGATTTGCATAAAATAATTTAGTGATTTGGGGATAAACGCCTTTACATTGATAGAAAACAATGAGTCCCCAACCAAGTCTAGATACGCGTCTTATAACATTTGGAAAGTAAGAATCTACAAAGTGCATATTTAAATTTTTACCAAAAATCGGTTCAAGAGATTGTAGATGATGTTTGTAGAGAATCTCGACTTTGGTTGAGGAGAAGCAACTGTCATGGTTGTTGGTTGAATCATCTCGAGCAATCGGTTTCCCTTTTATGCCTCTAACCCTAGGTGCCATGAGTGAGGGATTTTGAGAGATTGTAAATGTAAGGTTTTTGAGAGGGTGTTAGATGGTGTGAAAGAGAGGGAAATGGAGCCTTTCTCAAGCCAAAATAAGCTAATTTCGTGCCCTAGGAGAGAGAAACCGAGAGATAAAAAATGAAATAATAGGGGTTTAAATGCAGTTCGGCTTTTCAATTTTTCAAAATCCCCGAAGGATCGGTTGACAGAACTGCTGGGTTCGGTCGATTGAACTTTGAAAAACTGGTTTAGTCGACTGGGAAACGGGCCTCAGCCGACTGAACATGGTGTTTTGACAGCTTTTTGAGTTTTAGCAAATTTGAGAGGAACAATATTAATTTTTACTTAAAAATCTTCTTAAATAAAGATTATACAACCTCACGTATATGTATTAGACCCAATTCTCTTCTAATTATAATGAATCGATCCTCATTGAGGGGTTTAATAAATATATCTGCCCATTGTTCACTAGTGCTTACAAACTCTAAAAATATAACCTTTTTGAACATGATCACGAAGAAAATGATGTGGTATTTCAATATATTTTGTTCGTGAATGCAAAATTGAATTTTTAGATATGTTTATCGCACTTTTGTTATCACACTTAATTGGCACAACATCGTATTTTAATTTAAAATTATTAAGTTGTTGTTTCATATATAAAATTTGTGCACAACAACTACCCGCAGCCGTATATTCGGCTTCAGCGGTAGATAAAGCAATTGAATTTTGTTTCTTTGAAAACCAAGAGACAAGAGATTTTCCTAAGAAATGACATGTTCCACTAGTGCTTTTACGATCAATTGTGCAACCAGCAAAGTCAGCATTAGAATAACTTATCATTTCAAAATATGTAAATTTTGGATTTCATAAGCCTATATCTACTGTGCCAACCAAATATCTTAATATTCTTTTTACAGCAATTAAATGTGATTCTTTAGGACATGCTTGATAACGTGCACATATACATACGCTAAACGTTATGTCAGGCCTACTTGCAGTTAAATAAAGTAAACTACCTATCGTACCTCGGTAGAGCTTAGTATCTACCGGTGTTCCTTGCTCATCTTTGTCAAGTTTAGTTGAGGGACTCATTGGAGTACCCAAAACTTTACCATTTTCCATTTGGAAGTGCTTGAGCAGCTCTCGTACGTACTTTGATTGTTTGATGAAGGTTCCATTCTTTGCTTGCTTGATTTGGAGTCTAGGAATGAAGGTGAGCTCTCCCATTATGCTCATCTCAAACTCCTTTTGCATGCACATTGAAAATTTCTTACACAAAATCTCATTAGTAGCCCCAAAAATGATATCATCTATGTATTTTTGAACAATGAGCATATCTTCTTTGTTAGTCTCAGTAAATAAGGTTGTGTCAATTTTTTCTCTAATAAAATCATTTTCTAGCAAAAAGTTACTTAGCCTTTCATACCAAGCCCGAGGAGCATGTTTTAGACCATACAATGCTTTTGTTAATTTGAAAACGTGGTTTGGATAAATGTGATCTTCAAAACCAGGTGGTTGTTCAATATACACTTCCTTATTTATCAAGCCATTTAAGAATGCACTTTTTACATTCATTTGGAAGAGTTTGAAGTTCTTATATGATGCGTATGCTAATAACATGCGAATGGCTTCCATCTTAGCTACGGGTGCATATGTTTCTTCAAAATTAATTCCTTGTTCTTGATTATATCCTTGTGCTACTAACCTAGTCTTGTTTCGGACAACAATACTATTTTCATCCTTTTTATTTCTAAAAACCCATTTAGTTCCAATGATTGTATTATCTTTAGGCCTATGAACTAAATTTCAAACTTTATTTCTTTTAAATTGATTTAATTCGTCTTGCATAGCCATTACCCAAGATTCATCTTCTAAAATTTCATTTATATTTTTAGGTTCTTCTTGTGAAAGAAATGCAATATGATCACAAATATTTTTTAATGAAGAATGAGTACTTACACCTCGTGAAGGTTCACCTATGATTTGTTCCATAGGATGATCCATCACTGTTTTCCATTCTTTTGGTAGATCAATATGTTCATCATCAACTTTGTTGCTTTTACCTTCGTCCTCCTTGATTTTTATTTTTTCCATTCCTTTATAAATGTCTAAATCATCATCAACTGGAAACTTAGAAATAAAATGGTTAGTTTCATCAAAAGTAATATGAATGGACTCTACTAATGTCATAGTTCTTTTATTATACACCCTATAAGCTTTACTATTAGTGGCATATCTAAGAAATTTTTTTTCATCGAATTTAGAATCAAAATTTTCCAATTCATTTTTATCATTTAAAATAAAACATTTACATCAAAAAACATGAAAGTAAGAAATGTTGGACTTTCTACCATTCCATAGCTCATAAAGAGTTTTATTTAAATGATATCTTATAAAAACTCGGTTCATTATATAGCAAGCAGTGTTAACATGGAACGTGCCAAAAATAATTAAAAATTTTGTATTCAATTAACATGGAACATGTCATTTCTCGTAAAGATCTATTTTTTCTCTCTACAATCCCATTTTGTTGAGGAGTTCGAGGTGCGGAAAAATTATGAGAAATTTAATTTTGTTCACAAAAGTTTTTAACATTATTTTGAGAATAAGGTGTGGAGCAAGGGTTTGGGAAAGGGGATCCTCAAGACTAGGTATGGCAGATTTGTGGACTGGGCAAGAGAAGAATTAATAACTAAAGAAAGAATGACCAAGGGCAGATTCGCAATGCTGGCGTGGGCTACCTGGAATGCTCGGAATGGTAAGGTATATAAAAACCAATTGGACACACCACAAATTGTGGTGGAAAGGGCCTGAGAATTGCTGGAGATGTACTTGAAGGCGAATAAATTGGAAAATCAAACTTCCCAAATGGAACAGGTGGTATGGATGCCTCCAGGGGAAAGCGTGGTTAAGGTGAATGTGGATGGGAGTTTAGATAGTCTCGTAGGGGTATCTGGCATAGGTGTGCTAATGAGGCACAACCGTGGAAAGTTGATCGGAGTAATGCCCAGGATAGATGATCATTTCGATCAGTTATAAGGAGTAAAAGTATTCTCGAAGATTGACTTTAGGTCAGGGTATCACCAATTGAGGGTGAGAGAATCAGACATACCAAAGATTGATTTTAGAATTTGCTGTGGTCATTGTGAGTTTTTAGTAATGTCTTTCGGGTTGACTAATGCGCCCGCAGTATTTATGGACTTGATGCATCAGGTGTTTTAGAAGTTTCTAGATAAATTTGTGATTATATTCATTGATGACATCCTGATATATTCACAAAGTAAAGAAGAACATATGGAACATTTGAGGATTTCTTTACAAATCTTAAGGGACCACAAACTGTATGCAAAGTTCTCTAAGTGTGAATTTTAGTTAGATCGAGTGGTATTTTAGGTCATGTCATATCTGGGGAAGGAATCCAAGTACATCCGGCAAGGGTTGAGGCTGTAGTAAATTAGGCGAGACCAACCAACGTAACAGAGATACGTAGCTTTTTGGGTTTGGCTAGTTATCATAGGAGATTTATTCGAGACTTTTCTTTTATCGCAAAATCCTTGACTTGGTTAACCCAAAAGAATGGGAAGTTTGAATGGCCTGATCAATGAGAACGCAGTTTTCAAGAACTAAAGTCTAAGTTGGTGTCAGCCCCTCTACTCACCCTTCCAACAAGCAGTGAAGGTTTTGTAGTCTATAGTGATGCATCACACCAAGGGTTAGGTTGTGTTTTAATGCAACATGAAAAAGTAGTCACATATGCATCTAGACAGTTAAAGCCTCATGAGAGGAATTATCCTACCTATGATCCAGAATTGGCTGTAATTGTCTTCACACTCAAAATATGGAGACATTACTTATACGGGGTTACCTGTGAGATATTCACCGACCATCAGAGTTTAAAGTATGTCTTCACCCAGAAGGAGTTGAACTTAAGACAAAGAAGATGGATGAAACTAATTAAGAATTATGATTGTACAATTCACTACCATCCAGAAAAGGCCAACGTGGTAGCAGATGCTCTAAGTTGGAAGTCGTTAGGAAGTATAGAGCACCTTCGGGCAGTACAGAATAATGCATTTTCTGAATACGATTGCTTGAAATCACCCTTGCAATGGGAAAAGATGGGAGTTTATTAGCAACTCTTACGGTATGACCGACCTTGTTAGACCATATTCGAGCAGCCCAGTTAGTGGACAATCAAGTGGAAAAGATAAGAGCAGAGGCAACTACTAAAGGAAAGATGGAGTTCGAGGTTCGGGATGATGTCTTATGGTTTGGGCACCGACTATATGAGCTTAATAATGAAGAATTAATGAGGTAAATTTTAGATGAAGCTCATAATTCAGCATACACGATGCATCCTAAAAATATGAAAATGTATAGAGATCTAAGGGAAAGATACTAGTGGAGTGGGATGAAGAAAGATGTGGCAGACTTTGTGGCAAGATGTTTAGTATGCCAACAAGTTAAGATTGAACACCAGAAGCCGACAGGATTATTGCAACCCTTAACTATACATGAGTGGAAGTGAGAACATATCACCATAAATTTTGTGGTTGGGCTACCATGATCACCCAAAGGAAATGACGCTATCTGGGTAATTGTGGATAGATTGACGAAGTCAGCAAACTATTTATCGATAAAGATGACGTTTCCTATGAAATGGTTTGCATAACTTTATATTGATGAAATTGCTTATTTGCATGGCGTACTAGTCTCCATAGTATCCGATAGGGATCTGCGTTTTACATCTAGATTTTGGCCAAGTCCACAAGAGGCGTTGGGGAGTACCTTAAAGTTTAGTATGGCCTTTTACGCGCAAATTGACGGCCAATCAGAAAGGATAATTCAAATCTTGGAGGATATGCTCAGAGTTTGTGTGCTGGACTTTGCTAGAAGTTGGGAAGAACATTTGTCATTGATTGAATTTGCGTATAATAATAGTTTCCAATCGACCATAGGAATGTCCCTTTACGTAGCATTGTACGGCAAGAAATGTCAAAACCCAATCTGTTGAGAGGAAATCGGAGAAAGGAAGCTACTTGGCCCTGAAATTGTGTAAATCACTACCAACAAGATAAAGTTGATTTGTGAAAGATTGAAGTAGTTTCAAGATCGACAAAAAAGTTACGCGGATAATCGAAGGCGCAACCTAGAATTTGAAGTCGGAGATCACGTATTCTTAAAAGTATCGCCATGGAAATGAGTAATGAGAATCAGGAAGAAAGGAAAGTTGAGTTCCCGTTACATTGGGCCATATGAGATCATTAAAAGAATTGGCAACAAAGCATATCAATTGGCCCTATCTCTGGAGTTGTCAAGATTACACGACGTATTCCGTGTCTCGATGTTAAAGAAGTACATGCCGGATCTTTCTCATGTGCTAACAGTGCAACCAGTCGACCTAAAGTTAGCCCTTACGTACGAAGAGGAGCCAGTACAAATATTAGATAGAAAAGAACAAGTTCTGCAAAATAAAGTTATTCATTTGGTAAAAGTATTGTGGCGAAGCCCTTCAGTGGAAGAATTCACCTAGGAACGAGAAGTGGATACGCGAAAAAAGTATCCACACCTTTTCGAGTCGAAAGGTACGTACATTTCGAGGGCAAAATATCTTAAAGGGGGGTAGATTGTAAAAATCCGTATCTTAACAATAAGACACGTGGCAACTATAATTTTCTATCCCAGTTAGTTAAACCCCTTAGGATAATATAATATTTGATGGCTCATTATAAAAATAAATAAATAATAATATATTAGTAGAAAATTATTAAATAAAATTCATAATAAAACCTTATACTTAATTTCAAGATTTGAACCCAAAATTTTACATCAAAAATGTTACGATGTATAAATTGTGAGCCACCGTATGCTTGGCATACATGTGGGTGCATGAGGGACACCTATCCCAGCATCTTGCTTATAAATCCTGGTGGTTGCTGAAGCTTCGTGCGCACAAAAACTAAAACTAAATTGTCTATGACTTGTGAAATTCCGACTGGAACCGACAAAGCTCCCGATGTTGGCGTGTACACACTTGTGTTAGTTTTAGTAACTTGTAGCAACGCTCCCGGTGTCGTTGTACCTATACCAACATTGCCTGCATAGCTAACAACTGCTTTCACAGTTCCATTAGATTTGAATTGAGCAATATCGCCAGTTGAAGTTGCGCTTGTGTTGCTTATTAATAAAGCCGGATTGGCATCTGCTATGTTTCTTTCTATAAACGGACCGGCAGCTAAAACCTGCATTCTTGCATTGTTTCCAGTTGCTAAGTTTATCAATCCTGTGGCGGTATATAGCAAACCACTTGATGGATCTAATAATATACTATTTGTTCCTTTTGC
>JAULJZ010116910.1:0-11351 GCA_032270985.1 Heliamphora pulchella
TTTATGAGAATCTTTATGAGCAATGTATGTATATCATTTCTTTAATATTATGCATGGATGTCCGATATTCTGTATAGCATTTAATCTGGTGTGTAGAGTATGGCTTGCATGCAGAAGATTAAATTTTAGGTTCTTGCAGAATATAAGTTTTATGTTAACAGTTTAGATGGAAATGGACATACCATCAGTACGACTGTAGCACAGAGTTTTAGTAGGCCTGTCTTGGTTATGGGGAACAGATAATAGCGTCGTCTATTGTTTCGACTCTCTGTGTAGTACACTTTGTGTGTATTAAACGGGACATTTGGCGTAATTAATTTTGTAATGACTATATAAATTAATTCACACCCCAAGATTATTATGAATAGTGCTTATCCTCTTAATCCTGAAATAATTATTTATTTGCATATATTTAATATTCGTTGTTTTGATTCATTAGAGGATGCGATCTTATATGGGTCTATATTTCCAATAAGTTGGATAGCGGTATTATTTATATGGCAAATATTAACTATTGACGAAATTTACGTCCCGAAAAATTGGAATTAACGATACCCCCTTAAGGATGCTTATAAGTTTTGAGCGGGCTAAACCCTGCAGGTAGATTTAATTATTCAGCGGTCAAATAAGTTAAGCGGAAGGACTTAAGGAATATTAAGATACCGATTAAATTAAATTATCAGTAATTAAATTTAATTGGCAGGTATCGGGAATCGTAACATGGGAAGAAATGGTAAGCATTTAATAACAAGAGCTCAATGCAATAAGGTCTTGAGATTATGGGTCAGAATGCAATTATAGTTCTTTAGTGGTGTGAACTGTAATTCAGTATTTTATGAAAATTGCAGAAATCGCTGCATGTCTTTTCTTAATTCTAGAAATCGCTGATAGGTATTTGTGTTCCACTGGAAGTCTAACTCATAATTATTCCTCAGGTCCCTACTATAGCCTTTATATATATGCGGGTAGGCTGAACCAGTTTTTAATGATTTTACATCATTATTATTATGATATTACTTTTGTCATTCAAGACTTAAATATATCGGGGTTTCGCCGGTACAAGTTCTCAGAGGATCGTCGCCCACACTACGTTTGAGGATCGCGTAAGGGAATACAGTAGAAGATCTGATAGGAGTTTCAACTTAGAATCAAGTTGTAGTTGAAGATTAGATCGATAAAAGGTATTCTTCTAAATTAGCTTTGGTTTCACGGGTTTTATTTTGATAATTTTTTGTCAAAACTTTTATCTGGAGCCGGTTTCGACATTTGCCCGTCTAATTAATTTTTTACCGATAATCGTTTTTCAAAAACCATGATCTTTGCAGTATTACCTCTAACAGGAGGTTTTCAAATGGAAGGAGAAAAAGTTTAAGTGTTGAGCTGCAAGGGTGGTGTTTTGAAAAAAGGTTCAGAGCCAGACCGCTTGACAAACTGCTCGAGCGGTCTATCAAGCAGTTAAGAGATACATTCTATTTTTTGTGTTTTGAGTGAAAAACCAGTGGGCTTGTAAGGACCGCTCGAGTGGTCTTTTGACTGATCAAGCGGTCTGGGCAATTTTTTAAAAATTTTGTTTGTTTGTTTTAAAGTTTGGTTCTTGGGAACCATGACCTTATTCTTTTGGGTTGTTCTTTTACGTAAAATAAACCCTCGAAAGTGTATTTTTCAAAGGTTTTAAGCTTATTTTCGTTTACATTCTAGAACTCGCGTGGGCTCGGGTGGTTTTGATAGAACTTGGAATCATAAAATGGGTTTCTCTTTAATGGTTTACGTGACCCGGGTTTTGGAGTGTGACAACTTGGTATCAGAGCTCTGTGTTCGAGTACCTAAGAGTCGTGGGAGAGGTTGCATCACCTTGTGAGAATGGTTGCGTGTGCTTTATTGCATATATTTAAATATTTTGATAACATGATGGTGATAACTTGTTGAGCATAGAGGTTGGACCTTAGGACTAATTAATTTTGCGTTCGGGCGTTTGGATAAACAAATTCAGAAGCCGAGTTAGAAATGCGTTTGGCTGACGTACTTTCTAGCAAAGAATCTAAGTAGGTTACCAAAATTGACTCACCACTCTTGATGGTAGTCCTTGATACGTGGAATTTGTTTACATGATCTTAAATGGCTAAATGTTAGCATGATTGTGTGACTTATATTTGTAATAACATGATGAGTTGAAGCTTATGTTATGCTTAATATTACTTTTGTAGAGAAGTGATGTCTGCGCTGAGAGGACGAGGCCGTGGTTTAGGCCAAGGAGATGTGCCAATCCTTGATGTTAGGGATGCTAATGCTCCCCAAGGACCAGTAGACAGGGTAGGGTTGCTACGTGAGATTGTGGGTTCCATCCATTAGTTAGCCGAGGCCACT
Organism: Heliamphora pulchella; assembly: GCA_032270985.1. NCBI lineage: Eukaryota > Viridiplantae > Streptophyta > Magnoliopsida > Ericales > Sarraceniaceae > Heliamphora > Heliamphora pulchella. The sequence continues at coordinate 2,365 of JAULJZ010116910.1, forward strand.
AGGGGTGAGACGAGAGTACCTGAGCCGAGGGTGACTGTAGCGATACGAGAGTTCTGACGTCTTGTCCCTCCTACCTTCGTTGGGGATCCCAATCCTAAGGTAGCCATAGAATAGCTGGAGCTTGTGACGAGAATTTTGGATACACTACAGATAGTCAAGGATGAATTGAGGGTTGCGTTTGCTGCGTTTCAGCTGAGTGGGGACGCCCATGAGTGGTGGAAATGTTTCAAAATCACTATGGAGGGTATGTGGATGGCTTTTACAAAGGTTTTTCTGAAGAAATACTTTTCCAAGTCCTCGAGGGATACCTACCGAGAGGAGTTCTATTCTCTCACCCAGGGGATAATGAATGTTGTGCAGTACGAGACCAGGTTTACCAGTTTATCCCGCTTTGTACAGGAATCCGTGGCTACTGACGAGCTCTGTTCAAAGAGGTTCGAAAGGGGTTTGAGGCTTGCGATTAGGGAACAGGTGGCAGGATTGAGACTGTGTGTCTTTACAGAGCTGGTGAAGTCAGTAGCTACTATTGATAACACTTTGAGTGAGACTTGTAGACCCAGGGAGGTCAGGGCATCGCAAAGTGGAACAGATGCACAGTAAGGTGGCCACTCCAACAAAAGTTTGAGGTCCTTTGGCCTGAGTTTTCATCCTTCTGTGTCACAGCAGTAGCTTTCTACACCAGCACCCTTAATAGTTTCCTCAGGGAGATCAGAGCAGGGGGAGCCCATCTATTATCGGTGTAGGCAACCAGGGCATCGTGTGACAGATTGTCCGTAGAAGAGGCAGTTCTAAAATTCAATACATGTTCAGTCTTAGGGAAGAGAGCCACCAGTTTGTTTTGAGTGTGGCCAGCCGAAACATTTTTGTAGGAGTTGTCCTTAGGGAGGGAGTGCACAGAGCACGGTAGGTGCACAAGTTGTCTAGTTTGCACAAGAACGACAGACTTATCGGCAGCAGCAGCCAGCAGCTCAGTCTTTCAAGGTTACGAAAGGGGGTGCCTCAGTCCAGTCAGGGCAACTACCCACAACGTAGAGCTATGGTGGGTAGACAAAGGGACCGCAGGGCAGAGTGTACGCCCTTATAGATCCCAGTTCCTCCAAGACACCAGTTGTGCTTGATGCTGTAGCTACTACCTTAGTTATCAAAGCTACTATCTTAGTGTACAGATCGTGGGCCAATATTCTCATCGACACGGGAGCATCACATTCTTTTATATCATTTGCTTTTACATCTGCTTTGGGGTTATAGATAGACTCATTGGGTAGCACGCTGTGTGTAGAGACCCCAGTCAATGGGAACGTGGTGTTGGGACGAGTCTGTAGATCTTATGAGTCAGTGGTCGCTGGCCGCTGTTTAGAGTTTAATTTCATTATTCTCGACATGACCATGTTTGATATCATCCTAGGGGTGGATTCGCTGACCACCTATCATGCCTATATCGATTGTACCGATTTGTACACTTGAGGGTGATTATTTTTTTTTCGTGGGTGATCGGGACGATGGTTCGGTGCCCATGCCCGGTGTTGTGCAAAATCGAGAAAACCTTAGTTTTCTCTTTTCTACTATCATGTTGGACGAGGCTATTAGGGTTCGAGGAGAGCTTCTACCTGTTGTTTGTGACTATCTAGATGTCTTCTCTAATGATCTTTTTGAGTTGCCACAGAGTCGTGAGGTAGAGTTTTCTATCAATCTCGTTCCGAGAGCCTCCCTTATTTCGATGTCGTCTTACCATTTTGCACTAGTAGAGTTGCTAGAGCTTAAGGTACAGCTTTAGGAGTTGCTTGATAAAGGGTTTGCATGCCCGAGTACGTCGTCGCAGGGAGCTCTGGTTTTGTTTGCCAAGAAGAATGATGGGTCCTTGAGGTTGTATATTGATTATCGAAAGCTGAATCAGGTTACGGTGAAGAACAAGTACCCTATGCCGAGGATTGATGATTTGTTTGATCAATTAAGGGGTGCTTGCTGCTTTTCTAAGATTAATTTGAGATAAAGATATCATTAGTTGAGGATTGGGGAAGAAGATATAGCGAAGACTGCCTTCCGAACTCGTTTTGGTCACTACGAGTTTTTGGTTATATCGTTCAGTTTGACAAATGCTCCCGCGACGTTCATAGACTTGATGAACCGCATCTTCCATCCATATCTTGATAGTTTTGTGGTCGTGTTTTTGGACGACATTCTTATCTACTCACCATCAAGGGAGATACATGAGGAACATCTATGTGTTGCTCTACAGCTTCTGAGGGAACATAAATTGTATACAAAACTTGAAAAGTGTGAATTTTGGATGCCTGAGATGAAGTTTCTTAGACATGTGATATCGAGGGATGGAGTATATATGGATTCTTTAAAGACCGATGCAGTGATGGGTTAGGAATGACTGAAAAGTGTTTTGAGATTCGTAGCTTTTTGGGTTTGGTAAGCTATTACCGACGATTACTAAAGGATTTTTCTCGACTCGCTGTGCCGATGACTCGCCTTACATGGAAGGGAGTTAAGTTTGTTTGGAGTGAGTCTTGTGAGTTGGCTTTTCAGGAACTGAAGAAGAGATTAATGAGCGCACCAATGTTAGTTATTTCAAAACGAAGTTTGGGTTACACAGTAATTGTGATGCGTTACATGATGGCTTGAGGTGTGTCTCGATCTAGAAGGGTAAATTTGTGGCTTACAGATCTCGGTAATTGAAGATGCACAAATAAAATTATCCAACATTTGATTTGGAGTTGGCAACCGTAATTTTTGCCTTAAAGGTATGGCAGCACTATTTGTACACTGAACATTTTGAGATTTTCTTAGATCACAAAAGTTTGAAATACTTATTTTCTCAAAAGGACCTAAATCTACGCCAGCGACGGTGGATGGAGTTTATGGAGGACTATGACTTTGATCTCCAGTATCACCCTGGAAAGACCAATGTCGTGGCCGATGCTCCTAGTAAAAGATCTTATGGTTCATTGGCTTCTATTGCATACGAGAGTGGGACATGCTTGAGGAGGTTGGCGAGTTTGATTTGTGTCTCAGGGAAACAGGTGAGGGTGCAACCTTATTTCCAGTGGTTTTGAGACCCATGTTGATTGCCCGTGTTCTAGAGGCTCAGCAGACAGATTAGGAAGCTCAAACGTTTCGGGACCGTGTTACTGGCGGGGGAGACACCAAGGAATGGGTTATGAGTTTGGATCAAATTTTGAGGTTTGTTGGGAGAGTATTTGTGCCAGAATCGTGTCACAATGATGTGTTATGGGATTTTGCCATTCTCTTCTTGTAGTACACCTGGGAGGCACCAAGATATATCATGATCTGCATCGTCAGTTCTGATGGAAGGGAATGAAGAGGGACGTGGTTTAGTTTGTTTTTCGATGACTTACTTATTAGCAAGTGAAGGCACAACATCAGAGGCTAGCAGGGTTGTTACAGTCATTGCCAGTATCGGGATGAAAGTGAAAAAACATCACTATGGATTTTGTGTCTAGACTTCCTAGATCGCTTAAGGGGCATGATGCTGTTTGGGTTGTGGTTGATAGATTGACGAAGTCTGTACAATTTTTTTCCATTTATGTGAATGATTCTGTGGACAAACTGAGTAGGCTGTATATCAGTGAGAATGTTCGGTTACACATAGTACCTGTATCTATTATTTCTGACTAAGACCTACGCTTTACATCACGCTTTTGGCAGAGTCTTTAGGTAGCTTTGGGGATGAATTTTCTTTTCAGCACTGCTTTTTATCCTTCGACGGATGGTTAGTCCGAGCATACTATATAAATTCTGGAGGACATGCTGAGAGCTTGTATACTTGATTTTTGGGGTTTTTGGGAGGATTATTTACCGTTGGCAGAGTTTACGTATAATAATAGTTACCAGTCTAGCATTGGAATGGTGCTTTTTGAGGCTTTGTATGGCAGACTGTGTAAGTCAACTGTGTGTTGAGCAGATGCGGGAGAAGTTGCAGTTTTGGGACTCGACTTGGTGTGGGAAACGACAGAGAAGATGACTATGATTCGACAATGCTTGGTCACAGCCCAGAGTTGCAAAAAGAATTATGCCGATAAGAGAAGGAGGTCATTAGAGTTTAGGAGGGGGGACCATGTGTTTTTGAAGGTTTCTCCACACCATGGTTTGATGACATTTGGTTGTCGTGGGAAGTTATCGTTGCGTTTTATTGGGCCGTTTGAAATTTTAGAAAGAATTGGGGAGGTGGCATATCGTCTGGTATTACGTCATCAATTGTCTTCTGTGCACAAAATGTTTTATGTTTTATGCTTCAAAAATACGAGCCTGACCCGTCAAATATCTTGGGTTCGACTGAGTCACGAGTGGACGAGGATGTTTCTTTTGAGGAACAACCTGTGAGGATTTTTGATACAAAAGAGCAAGTATTGAGAGGGAGGACCATTGCTTATGTTAAGGTTTTACAACTTTATCATGGTGTCAAGGAAGCTACATGGGTGCTTGAGTCCGAAGTCTGTGCTAGGTATCCAGAATTGTTTTCGTTTTATCCTCATAGTGAATTTTGGGGCAAAATTCCTTAAGGGGGAGAGCTGTGAGACCCGATTCTTTTTGTTTTTGTTATGTATATATGTAACGTGTTGGTTCTCATTTTTTATCGTTATATAAAAACATGTTTCTATATGTTTTATGCATGTTGGCTAAGAGTGCACGTTGGTTTCAATACCGGTTCTGTCGAACATCGTAGTAGAAAGTTAGAAAACTTTTTTAGGCAGGACCACTCGATCGGTCTTTAGACCGCTCGAGCGGTCTTTCAGCGTGGGGTGCTTAAATGCCAACTAGTGGCATTGGTTCTCGCACTGAAGCTTCGCTTACAAGCTTCTTCCTTTTTCTCTTGAAACAACATCCAAACGCTCTGCCTTCTCTCTAGCTTTTAGCTTGGTTCGAGCCTGGTTCTTGGCGTGGGGATAGTCGATCCTTGTTGTACGCGCCGTGGGCTTCGCGTTCATTCGAACGAAGACTCATTTTGGCAACTTTAGTTTCTCGTCGGTGTTTGAAGTGCCGAGTTTTTAACTCTTGAAGATAGGATTCTAGACTATCTTACTTTAAAAGGGTGCTACATGTGATTTATATGCGTTTTTACTATTTTAAAATGCTATAAATGTTTAAGTTTATGTTTAAACCATGTTCAATTGGATAAAAAGCATGTTATGCATTTTTGTAGTTTATTACAAAGTTGGTGGACGTGTGTGTCCGTTGTTTTCAAAGGGATGAGTTTTGAAAATTAGAAACATTCATGTGTATGTTGCCAAAACGTAATTTTGGATGTTTTGAGCTAACCCTTGGGGTTGAACCGTGTTTTTAACGTTGGTTGGTGTCTATGGTTAGGTGGATGACGCTACTATGTGTGTTTTGATGTTTGTACATGGCTGGTGCGTGCAAATATTTTGTTAATTCATGCATTATTGGGAGCAGATATTGGTCGAACAGTGAAAGTCCGTAAAGAAATGCATTATGGGGGGCGGCTATTGGTCCTGCGGTGAAAGTCCGTAAAAAATTACAAAATTTGAATCATTGTGGGTTGCGAAAACCTGGTTGGAAAATATCATATGGTTTATGTTGTTAAACTGTGAGATGTTATGGGATTATATGAAAACTTGTGATTTTTAAGGATGAAAAATCATTTTAAGACTCGTGTGGTCGAGTTATTCATATAATTCATGATTGCATGTTATGATTTTAATTAATGCTAGTCTGTTCTTATTGAGCTTCGGCTCACGTTGTGGGATTTTGAAAAATTTTAGGTGAATTTGATCATATGGTTTGATTTTGGCGAGCTTAGTGGAGGCAAAAACAAAAACTCTTTTGTTGTTATTAGCAGTTTTGTTGATCGGTTGTTTACACCGTGTTGTATTCGGATCATGTAATAATGTTATATGTTTTGGACTTGAAAATATGTTGTTTAACCTTGACGTCTTGGTTATCCATGCATGCATGTTGTATGCTTGTGAGAGGAACTATGGGTTAGTTGTATATTTTCATATTTGTATGTAGCAGTTATCTATTTCGGTTAGTTATATGCTTTATATCAAACTTGTGCTTTGAGAGAGGTCTTGAACCTGTTTTTGTTGACTTGTTTTGCCTTGGAGGTTTTCAAATGGAAAGAGAAAAAGTTTTAGTGTTGAGCTTTTAAGGATGGTGTTTTGAAAAAGAGTCCAGAGCCAGACCACTCGACAGATCGCTCGAGCGATCTATCAAGCGGTCATGGAAAACATTCTATATTTTTGTGTTTCGATTGAAAAATCAGTGGGCTTACAAGGACCGCTCAAGCAGTCTTTTGAGAGATCGAGCGGTCAGGGCAATTTTCTGAAAACTTTGTTTGTTTGTTTTAAATATTAGCTCTCGAGGACCGTGATCTTATTCTTTTTTGCTGTTCTTTTACATAAAATAAACCATCATAAGTGCATTTTTCAAAGGTTTTAAGCTTGCTTCCATTTACGTTCTTGGACCCGTGTGGGCTCGAGTGGTTTTGATGGAACTTGGAATCATAAAACCGGTTCTCTTTGCTAGTTTACGTGACTAGGGTTTCGAGGGGTGACAAATTAAAAGCATAACATGCAATCAAGGATTATATAAATAACTCGACTGCACAAATCTCCAAACGGTTTTTCATTCTCAAAACCACAAGCTTTTATATAATCCAATAACGTACAATAGTTTAATAAATATAAACAACACGTTATTTTCCAATCAGGTTTTTCACAACCACCAATGATTTCTTATGTACCGATCATATCGCCCCAGAGATAAAGGTAACAACTATAGACTTTCACCAATTAAACTAGTTCCAGGGCATCCAATGACTCGTTAGGTAATGACAAGTTCTATACATTGCTACAATAACAAATGCCTCCCAATGGGGCAAATACTTTATTTATGGGGATTAACCTAAAGGAGCGAAACACCTATTTTGTGTAAATTTATGGACTTTCACCAATGAGCAATTGAGGCACACGTATACACATTGTTACGATACATATACTAAACCCTTAAAAAGGCACACAACACGATTATTGAAACGTTTGTGCGCATACAATCATGTACAAAACGTCTAAAGGCTCACAGATATGTCATCTATATAACTATGGAAATCAACTAACATTTTCAAAATATTTTCACAATTTCAACCAAATCATTTAAATTAAGGCTCAACTCCAAGGGTTAGCTTCAACATCAAAAACTGTGTTTTCGCAACATATTCACAATTCCTTCTAGATTTTAAAACTCATTCTTTTGAAAATCACGCACACATACATCCACCAACTTTGTAATAAACCTTAGGATTGCAAAACGTGCTTTTAATCTAACCAAACAAGGTTTAAACACAAAATCCCACATTCATACCATTTTAAAATTGTAAAAATATGTATAATTGCATATAATATGATTTTAATGTAAGAGAGTCTAGAATCCTTCCGACTCCGGTATGTAGTTAAAAACTCAAAATTTTAACCACTAGCGAAAAACTAAAGTTGCCGAAATAAGATTTCGTTTGGATAAACGTGAAGCCTTTGGCGAGGAGAACACCATTCCACCCTCACAATGCCAAAAACTAAGCCCGAAGCAAGCAAAAGGATAGAGAGAAGGCTAGGTTTTGGTCTTTCTTCTAAGAGAGAAAAATCGAAGCTTGTTGGAGTAGTTTTGGACCAAAACCCCAAGCCACTAGCTGCCACTTATATAACCTATGCGCAACGATCGCTCGGGCAGTCTAAGGATCAATCGAGCGGTCCTGTCCAAAAAGTCCTAACTTTCTGCCACAACGCCCAAATAGGACCGGGATTGAACCAACATGCATATCTACGCAAACACATGCATAAAACATATATAAACATGTTTTTCCACAACGACTAAAGCAATATACAACACATCGAGAAGATATATTTCAAAATTAAGAGGAACCGAGTCTCACATACAATCTCTCTTCGGTTACTTTATCTCATAATTATTTTTTTGATCCTTTAAACCATACATATCTAATGCAAAAATGTAATATGCATTAATATTCTCTTCTATAAAAAATTTTCTATAAAATTCAAATACTAATATTAAACAAAAATTTAATTTTAAATTACTTAACATAATTTAGCTTATTGAAATGAGTTTTTATTATCTAGGTCAGATCTATTAGAGATAAAATATATTTTTTAATTACATCCTTTGTTTAAAGAGAAAACCCTTTGATTCTAACTATTTTATTTTAAGTGAATATTTGGGTTCGCTTATAATTACAGCTGCACCTTTTTGAATAGGTTGCTTACGTATTCATGTCTAGGCATGGGTCCGAACTAGAATCAAGCTAGTTATAGTTTTTTATTTTATTTTATTAATTTTGATTTAAATAAAAAATTAAGATTCACTGGGATTATGATTGTACCCCTACTTACGTATCCAATTAAGCACAATACTACATTAGAATCAAGTCAAACGTAGTTTAATATTTTGTTTTGATTTACATTTTATGAATTTTGATTTAAGTAAAAATTTAAGATTTATTTGGATTGTGATTATACCCATGATGCGTGCTAAAGTATCCAATTGGGCACAAGATCACTTTGAAATCAAGTAAAATATAGTTTAATATTTTATTTTAATTTAAATTTTATTTTATTAATTTTGATTTAAATAAAAATTTAAAATTCACTTAGATTGTAATTGTACCCCTGTGGATTACTTACGTATCCAATTAGGCAGAAAATCGCATTGGAATCAAATCAAACGTAGTTCAATATTTTGTTTTGATTTACATTTTATGAATTTTGTTATAAGTAAAAATTTAAGATTCACTTGGATTGTGACTGTATCCATGAAGATTTTCTATGTATCCAATTGGACACAATACTGCTTTAAAATCAAGTAAAACGTAGTTTAATATTCACTACAAGAAAATACATTTTTAGCGACCAATTTTGGCGACTAACATTGATTTTGGTCGCTGAATACAAAACTATTGGCCACCATATTATCGTTGGTCGCCGAATATA
>JAULJZ010116921.1:0-10123 GCA_032270985.1 Heliamphora pulchella
GTTGAATCTTTTTAAGACTAATTAGAGTTTTTAGCTTTTGTCTTATTTATACTTGTCTTTGTAACTTATGTTTTAATGTTTTTTAAGCTGCTTCTTTGGTTAATGAAATAATTGATTAGTTTTCTTGGTTCTCTTTTCTATCTAATACATGGTTCATCTATTAGAGTCTTGAAAGTATGAAAGGTCATTTCGTAAAGTGAAAAGTCGTGTCAACATAGTCAAAATACTTGTGTTAAGTACTTTGAAATATGTAATGGTCGATTCAATGTATCTTGAAGTGTGTGAAAGATACATAAATAGTGTAGTAGTTCGAGAATTGTTATGTCCTATATATAAAAAGGATCATGGTTATTGTATTAGTACCAAAAGATTGAAGAGAGGAGAATAAGTAAAGAATAGAGCTTCTTTAAAATTACTTTGTGATTGTTAGGAGCCCTGTAGCCCAAATCGTACATCTCCAAAATCTAAATAGTTCTCTTTCACATGTTTTGTTATCTATTATTAAATTATTGATTTGAGCGAACCGCCATATCTTCCATCATATAGAGCTTATTACTTTTTCAATATGGCATGTGAGCTTACTTTTTGAACATATATATAGATATATCCAAATTGGCAAATAAAAGCACAATTGAAAATGAACATAAAATTTAGAAAAATAAAATATTAAACTCACATGAGGATATTAAGGGGTAAACCTAGAGACAAGAAGTGAGAACAAAATCTGTTGACTGAAGCAAATGAGCTGAGATCAGTCTCCATCAATATAACCTTAGCCTCTGGACTCTCCTTTTGGATGCTTTCCTTCACTTCAGCAGCTTTCTTTAAATCCCTTGCTGGAATTACAATTCTCACCCCTCTCTTTGCCAATACTCTTGCTGTTTCAGCCCCAATGCCTGATGTTGCTCCTTCATTTATAACATTAATAAACACCACAATTTAACAATATTGTTGAATCTTTAAACACACACACACACACACACACACACACACACATATAATAACAAATGAATATATGTACATACATATATTGGCCCAGTTTGACTTATTTTTGTCTTTTCTCAAGTTTTTTTGCATCTTTTAGTCAAAGTTCACTAATAACGAAAATATACAAGATTATAAATTTGGTTTATTGGCTTATTTATGTGTTTTTTTAAAAAAATTTTCTTCATATTTTGGTCAGTGTCTTTTTATTTTTTTTGCTTATTTCAATAAAAGAAGTTCAAAAAGTATAATAATTTCAGCAAATAATGAAAAAAATTTACTAAAAACAAAAATAAGCAAAATAAAATAAGTAAATAAGCCATTATCCCAAAAGAATTATAACACACAACACACACACACACACACACACACACACACACACACACACACATATTCAAGTATAAAGATAACTCAGTATATCGTATGTTGGAAGATTCTAGAATATAACCTGATTAAAGCTCCATCTGGTAACTTGGTTTAAAGTTATGCATTTTGCTTATTTTTGACTTTAAGTGAAATAAGTAAAAATTTCCTGTGGTTAACAAATGGTTTAAAGCCACTATGCAAAGAGAAAAGATTGTGATTTGATAATTAATTCTTTTATAACTGTAATACAAAAGATTAAAAACTCGACTTTAAATTGGAGGCAAAGGAGACCTAAGATTAATTTTTTTTATGGTGGTGGTGATATCATTAGTACTTGCTAATGATTTGGGAAGCAATAATCTAGAATTAGCCAATGGCAGAGAACTGTTAAAAAGAGACAAAACTATATCCTGCTAGAATCAAGAAGGACCACTAGCTAGTATAATACAATATGTTTTCCTGGTTGGATTGGAGGGGAATAATAACAAAAGATATACCCTCTGGATCGCCTTATCATCAACAAATATTTCTCCAAAGAATTAAGAAAGTTGTCAAGAGGACTTCAAATATTTGATTAATGTGCAATTTTTTTTTTCGATAGTTGTATGACAAATTGATAATTCCCTTAAAATTCTGAAAAAACAAAGGAGAGATACAGCAACAGATAGAGATTAACTTGTGGAACATAAGTAGAAAAGAAATGAAGAAGAAGTACCATTTTTTTTATAAAAAAAAAAAGAGAGAAGAAGATAAAAAGAATACATACATAGAGAGTGAGAAACAAAACAGAAAGTATCATGGTACATCGTTCTTCCCTTAAATAGAACTTTCATGTTGGAGCAAAACTAGCATGAAAGTCGATGAAATAAAAAAAAGAAATGAAAAAGGAACAACTTTGTACGATTTTCTATGGAACAAAATAAAGAAAATACGAAGCAAACTGCAAAAACCAATACCATACCAAACTTGTTTTTTTGAAAACATATTAAACATTCAAACTTCCTTTCATGCACAAACCAGTATTAGCCGATTAGGTAATATGAGGATCATAAAGGGGAAAATGCAGAGGCTGCTCATCATCTTCATCGTGAAAACTTGTTATGTGTCTTCTATGTTAAGGCCTTATGAGTTGCAACAAATCCTACCCAGTATTTATGAGAGATGAATACAGGAAAAAAACTAAAAGAACAGCGCACAAGATTTATGTAGTTCATCCAATTAGAGCTACATTCATAGTATCTGCAGCCTGTAGCGTTTCACTATATTGAAGAGTGAGAAACTACATTGAAATTGTTCTACGCCACAATATATATAGCTCGAGTTACAACTTAACATTACGTGGCTAGAGATAATGGGTGACTAACCAGTGACAATTGCAGTAAGATGAGAAGGGACTAAGCAAGAACAGTCTTCTGTAACTTGTTCGGCTGTTGAGTTTGATCCATACCCACTTGGGCCTGCAATACCTGCCAAGTACCTAAGTGTTTCCTTCATGAGGACACAGAATCAGAGCCTGACCCAACAACACTGCAACTATAGTGGAAACTCTACAAATATAAGGGACTTGGAACTTTCTGGTAGTCCATGCATCACAAATGCAAATGGTGTGAACCAATCAAATCCCTGATTGGGCTCAAGATGTCAGGAATTTTCAGATAGCTTCAGAGTACACCTAGGGAAAATAATTGGTTGAGACCATCTAGCTTGGGTGGTCCCTTGACCAGCTGATTTTTTTTAAGCATGCAACTGTAGTTAGTCCACTAATATTTCTATACTATTATTGCTGTCTGGTCTTGTGCTGTCTTTTCTTCTTCTTCTTGTGGCCTGTGGGATGTAGGAGTTGTTGCATTATCCTCCACAAGGTTTTGCAAAGTGAATTTTCCTTTTTTATCCTTCCCTCATAGAAATATTTTGTGAAGCTATGGCAAATGAAATCTCAATAAAATAGTATAAAAAAGGAATTTCAAAAACATTGCTTCTACTGTTTTCATTCTTAATTTCATGATTTTCCTTCTTTGGTTTTTAATGGTTGGGCCTAATATGACCACCACAACCCACACAAATAAGGATAATTATTGCATAATCCTGAATATTACTTAGCACAGGTTATATGGTGCTTATTAGGGTATACAATCCTACGCTATTTGGGTATGAAATGGATGGTCACGTAATAGAAATTTCTCCCCACCTAATAACTTAGGCCCGAGACTACTATTATTCACTTCTTTGTAATTTCATGATAATTTCACTAAAATAATGTCAAACCCAACAATATATTATTAATTCTTAAGTTATTCTGTTCTCAATTAAATACTATTCGGTACAAAAAAAAGTACTACACGATTAATCCAATACAGAATACTAAGTACTAATAATTCAGGCGCACTAATTATCCTATGTAAATAGTTCTTCAACCAAATGAGTCCTTAAAATTTTAAATTGAATATAAAATTTCTAAAGAGCTTTCATTTAATGAGTTGCCAATGAAACAATGTTGGCTTACTTTTTATCGAGTAAGTGAATGACAATATTAAAGAATCACAGTTTATTCTTATTTTTCAACCCCACCCAAGAACAGTGAAATTGCAATTACTGCTGCCTGATTATGTTGCATCTAATTCCTATACATATAGTGCACTAATTAAGTTTTTCTCATTGCTTGGCCCAATTCTCAACTTTAAACCTAAAGAGAAATAGGATTAATTAACATGAATCTAACTTTTCTACTCAACAAAAAGCTTGTGATCTCATGAATCATGATAAATATATATGGAGAGAGAGAGAGAGAGAGAGAGAGGTGCATGCGTAGAGAGGCTCTCACACGTGGACATCCAGACTAAAAAAGACAGCAACTTGAGAGCTGTTAAGACTATGAGAAGTTTGAATTTCATGATTCATTGGTTGTATGAGAAGTTTGGATTTTATCGCATTGGTCGACACATAATGCAATATTGAACATTTGATACTAATATTTACAAACGTATAGTCAATACTGTCTTATATTTGTCCATACATAACTATATTAATTATCACTATATATTTTGGTACTGCAATTTAGAACCCTACGATATGAAGCTAAGCCGGTTTCTTGGCACAGAGAACAGGAATCAAAAAAAGCTTTTCTTGCGTGCAATGTTTGTTTGTCACTTCAGGCACCTATTTGTCTGTATTTGGTGGCCCAATCTTGCACTTTTGAGGAAAGATGGGCATTGCTGGAGGTTTGTAGGGCTAAAAAGGGAGCACTGAGGTTGACTCCTCATCAACAATATTGGAGTTGTGAACTGGCTGCCTATCCAAACATGGCCCTACTGGTCTCCTAATTGGACTACACCTTCTTCCAAGTCTCATCATCCTGCCACAAGTTTTTGAAGCACCTCTCTTGTAGCTTCACATGCAATCTCTTCTTGCCTCCCTCCCTTTTTCCTTCATTCATTCTATGTCTCTCCTCATTCATTGCATGCCCACAAGAGGGAGGGGAAAGAAAAAAGAAACAAAAGAAGAGAAGATTGTAAAAGCAGTGTTTTTTTTTTTTCATAGTTAGAATCTACACTATTTTAGTTTAGGAAAATGATATTTAGGCCTATTTTATAAGCACTTTTATGACATAGTTAAAATTACTTATTTGCTCTTTGAACAATATAAAGTTATTAGTTATTTAACTATGCTACATTAGTAGGCCTAAATAGCATTATTATTTAGTTTAAGGGAAAGGGAAAAAGAATCATCCGACACTGAATCCCGGTTATTCTAATTTAAGGAAAAGAAAAAAAAAATACTCTCAAATGCTGTCCACCATAAGACTCGAACCGGCCGCAACCTCTGCAATGGAAAATTAAAAGATGCCACTAGGTTACAAAGGCATCAGTTAAAAGTAGAGTAGAGATTGATTGGAAAGGCATTTGTACTACTGCCATACAAAGAGCTTGTTGGAAAACAAAAGGCAATTTACCCCACTTTCAAAAGCCAATGCTCAATTGAAAGAAGTAAAAAACTTTAATTTAGAGCAGGCTTGGGATAATAGTTTCTTATTTATTTTTTATTTTGTTTATTATTATTGTTAGTGATTTTTTAATTATTTGATTAAAAAATTAAATTTTTAGAATTCTCTCGTCAAGACGAATCCTAAAAGTAAGAATTCTTAACTAAAAGATTAAAAAAAAGAAAAAAAAAGCCAAAATAAGCAAAAGCCATTTTCTTTGTACTTATTTTTGGCTCTGAACTTTTTTATTTTTGGTCAAAGATTTTTCATTTTTTCTCATAGAGAAGAATTGGAAAAAGTCATTGGTTGTTTGGTTACTGGCACTCTGGCAGTTTAAAGCCATAAGATGGCAGAACCCAGAAACACTTCACGAATGAAAGGTCCAGTACAAGAAACCAAACATTGGAGGTAGCAATAGCTAGCATACCATGTATGACTGCGGACTTGAATGCCTATGCAAGAAGGGTTTCAACCATGTTGGGTTAAGTGTCTTATATTTTACATAATACATTTATTATGTTATTTGGTTTATATATATTTAGATTGAGGTAAGATTAGAAGCCCACTAAGAATTTATTTCGTATAAAGTTTAAGGTCATGAATGGGTAAAGTTGCTTATTAGCTTATTTGTTTATTTTTCATCGTAGATTTTTCGTCTTTAGTAAAAAATTTTCATCATTTAGTTAAATTTTTATACTTTTTAGACTCTTCTCATTGAGACGAGCCGAAAAAATAAATTTTTTTGATCAAAATATAAAAAAAAGTTCATAAAAGACAAAAGTAAGCCAATAAGCCAAATTAAATGTTGCTTATTTCATCTCTAATGAATTTTTTTCATCTTTTGATCAAAATTTTTTACTCTTTAATTTTTTCTTATCGGAACGATTTGGAAGAGTAAAAAAAATTAGCCAAAAGTTGAAAAAAGTTCAAAACAAACAAAAAAAAGCAAAATAAGCACATTTTGCCCAAACAGGGCCTAATACTATATTGAGTTTATAGATTTTTAGGATTTCCATGTGTGCCCATAAATAGGACACTGATGAAACTCTAGAGTTACAGAAAGAAAATTGTGAAAACAATTTGAGAGACTAACTAGTGGAAATGGGTGTTGTACTCTTTCATATTCGACATAGTACAATATTTACTCTTTCGCTCGTGAATGTAGTCTGATGTGGGTCGAACCACGTAAAACCTCCATGTTAATTATTTTTTTCCCGTCTTTGTGCGTAGCTTTCTGCTTTTGGTTTGCTTCCTGCATGCTATCACTACAAGAAAATGCATTTTTGCCGACCACTCTTGCCGATCAAATGTAGTTTAGTCGGCAAAAGTATAAGCTTTCAACGACTAAATACATTTTGGTCGGCAAAGGTGCAGACTTTCCGCGACCAAATGCACTTTGGTCGGTGAAGTTACTATTTTTTGCGACCAAACCCAGTTTGGTCGGCGAAAGTCTATAGATTTTCGTGGCTAAAGGCGATTTGATCGGCAATATTGTCGAAATATCCACGACCAATTCCATTTTGGTCGGCAAACGTATATGTTTTCGCGACTAAGAATGGTTTGGCCGGAAAAAGTATAATATATTATAAATATATATGTATTCCTGTCATTTACTCGATCTAGACTAGATTGCGACATCGGTTCCAAACAAACTTTTTATTTCTTTAGCGTGTGAAGTCTAAAATTTGAAAAATAACAGCTTAAAGCTCGGTTGTCAAACACCCACTTTCTCCATGTTTTTAACTTTTTTTTAGTTGGGGAGAGATGTTGAAATCTAAATTATTAGACTACTTGAACAAACAAAGAGACAGTGGAAAACATTCACTCTGAAATTTAATTGGAATTCAAGCAAATGATCATATGATATCAGTTTTCAAACCCATTATTTTTCCTAGCTGCCCTTGTTTACTATTAACTTTTTTGACAAATGGGTATACTTTAAACTTTAATCTTACTTATAATCCTTTGATTTGCCGACAAACGCCGCTTGATGGATCTCAAATAATTCAAAATTATCATAAATTCATCACAGATTGGCCACCTAACGAATGAAAACGAAATCTCCACTAATATGCCAACAACCCATTGTGGAACAAAATTGATATATATATAGGTGGTGTTTGTCAAAACTATTGAGTAGCTTATAAATTGTAATTTGTAACAGAAATTATGAGTATTTGGTAAAAATTATAACCTGTAGCTGAAATATAAGAAAAAATAGTTATAATTAAGTTATAGCAAAAGTTGTGAGTGTTTAAAAAAACTTATAGTTTATAGCAGAAAGCTAAAAGTTACTAATAGTAGGATTTTCAACCACCCACATAGATAGATATATACATATGTGTGTGTGTAAATCTCCACTAATGCATAGTTGTACTTCTATTTGTGTTAAAAAAAATAACGATTAAATCCCAACACAGGTGTCAACTAGTGTGAGAGGTATGTGGTTAGTGAAAGTGGCAGATGGTGAGGAGAGGTGGTGGTGATACTAGCAAGAGATAACGACAAAGATAGAGGAAAGTAGAGAATAAAAAATTATTTACAACACAAGTGAAAATAAATTTTTTGTTACAAGAATTTAGTACGTAAAATTTTAAAATTAATTATAATTTCTTTTGAAAATAAAAATAATTATCAAACATGATATAATTTACATTTCACAAAAAAAAAATTAAAAATAAACAGTAGAAAATGTAAATGTTATCAAACTGGACTCAAATATTTTGATTTTTTGGGTTGAATTTTTTTTAAAAAAAAATCATTTGAGTAGATAAAGAAAAGCCGGAAAAGTTGTTTTAACTTTAACTGTGAGGATATCAATACCGGTATGGAAAAAAAAAATACCCTTCTTAAATATTATTAGCCGATTTATAATAATTATTAGAATTGCAAAAGGTTAAAAAGTTTCAAATCCTTGCAGATGGAAATATTTTTCAAAAACTAATAAGAAAAATTAAATCCTGACCGTACATATTGCATCTAAGAATTCATACTTTTGGGTTCCAAATGCAACACGAATGACCAGGATTTGTTTTATGTGTCTTTTGTGATTTAAAGTATCTGTTCAAATCATCTTTTTCGTCTTTAGTAATTTATTTATTTTTGTTTTTAGTAAGAAAAATTCATATTTTGGTTCAAAAAATTCCGGTTCCTCTCATACAGATGAATTGAAAAGGTTGAAATTTTTAACATTTTTTAAATAAAAAAAAAACAAAAAAGGGAAAAATTCTCAAAGAAGGGCTTAATAAGTATGGTCCTTAAATCGGTAAATTCCCACTCCCCAGAGCTGGGTGCCAGAGCATTGGTGGTGTTTGGCTTTGGAAAAATTAATAGTTTATAAATTGTAGTTTGTAATAAGAATTGTAAGTATTTGGTAAAAATTATAACTTGTACCTGAAATAGAAAAAAAAATAGTTATAAATTGCAGCAGAAGTTGTTAGTATTTGAAAAAACTTGTAACTTATAGCTAAATTAGTAGTAAAAAGTTAAAACTACTAACAGTAATTTTGCCAAATGCCGCAACTGTTTCCCTCGATCAATGAATATTCTACCTAAATTGATTCATTCAACAGAGAAATTATTTAATAATCTCGAAGCATCAGTGGTATTGCTTAATTGGTGGTTTTATTTAATAATACTAGAAGGATAGCACACACATATGGGCAATTATTTCTTAAAATTTTAAAAAACTAAAAAGTAATTATTATGTAAAAAAATTACAATTTTATCCATTTAACTAATAAAAATTGTGGCAATTAATTTGGGGTAATTTTGAAACTGAAAAAATTGTGACGGTGCTTCAAAAGTGCTACGTTGCCTTCATATATGATATAGATAGTAAAAAACACTCTAGGTGAAACAATGTGAGCCCGCTTTTATTGAGTAAGTAAGAAATAAAAATAACCCACATAATGTGTATCGAATATTTTTATTTATCAAAAATATTATGTATCATCGCCTACCTTATACTCCGAAATCATCTAATAATTTTTCCATTCAACAAAGCTTATAGCAACATTAATTTGCAGACAAACCCTAAATTCCATTCATATCAATCATACCATAAATTCCATTCATATCAATCATGCCCCCACTACCTTTTGTCTTTCATGAAAAATCAACAAAAGGTTATTTTCTAAAACAGAAAAAAAAGTTTTCAGAAACCCTAAATCATACCCATGAATGTGAACTCCCACGTGGTATATGCCAATCATGGGGTGACATGCGAGACCGAAGAGCCAATAGCGCGATTTGAAAAAATAAAAAAATTTGTTTAAAATTTTAGTAAATAATACTTACTTTGTTATTGGTAGATTTCACAGTTTAGACTAAAAAGAGAGTGAATATTATAATCTATACTCATCTTCAGGGGCAGAATTAGAATTTTTAATATGAGGGGACAGTTCTCATAAGTAAAAATTTAAGACTAATTACAGTTATTATATTTGTTTTTAACACAAAAATAATGCACCTGTATTTTGATAGAATTCTAATAAATCAAAGTAGAGTTCGCACTCTATTTATATGTCTGTCGTTTGTTTTTATCACGAAAATTATTTATGGTAGAATTCATACTGAATTTTTTTGTAACTTCTTTTTTGTTGAATATTATATAACACTTATTTTCCTTTTTTACCATAGTTAGTTAGGGGTCACTTTTCTATAGAAATGTAATTTAATTTATTGATTAAAATGTCATACAATAATTAGGATTTCTGATATAATTGCGGAGCTATGGCCTCTTTAAACCCAATATAACTCTATCACTACCTGTCTTATTAGGTGGATGAACAA
>JAULJZ010116932.1:0-11350 GCA_032270985.1 Heliamphora pulchella
TCAAAACTCAAAACTCAAAACATTAATTCTTTGCTTTCTTCTTTTAAATCACAGTTCAAGATGATGAATATTCTTCTACGTCTTCTCTTTTTCTCTTAAACCTGAATGATATTTAATTTAACAACGTGAACCGAATCTCGTAAGATAAAAACTAAAAATAATATTATACATGATATGTGAGGTGCGAGTGTATGGATGTATCATGCAAAATAAGTAAATATCCATGTACATAAGCTAAAACTTTCATCCAATCCCGATTAAGTTCAATGAAAAGAACTTTTCATCACTTTCCCCTCTTAACATACCTGTTAATCATTAATCTTCACTTCTAATTCCAAGATTCAAGTGTGTCACCTATTTTATTTTCTACTTGTCCCCATTCAACTCATCTCGGTTTATTTTTATTCCTCTCATTTAACTTTTTACCAAGTTTCCGAATCCATTCGATTTATTAATTAAGTTCTGACCCGACACCAGATTTACCTCAATTTTCCTCCAATTTCCACAATTTACGATTTTTGTAAAGATCTCAACAATTCAAGTCAATGCTTTCAATTACGTACCAACTCCGGGCGGTAATTATAAACTCTTGTGCAATTATATTCAACCGGGCTACCCAAGACCCGATATGTAACCACAAGTTTTATGATTTTTCCCAACAACATCTCAACTATTCAAATCAATGGTTTCAATTAGGTACCGATTTCGGGCGGTAATTGTAAACTCTCGTGTAATTACACTCGACCGGGCTACCCAAGACCCGATATGTAACCACAAGTTTTATGATTTTTCCCAACAACATCTCAACTATTCAAGTCAATGGTTTCAATTAGGTGTCGACTCCGGGCAGCAATTATAAACTCTCGTGCAATTACACTCAACCAGGCCACCCAAGACCCGATATGTAACCACAAGTTTTATAATTTGCCCCAACAATCGCACTCCTTTACGATTCCCACATGGAACCAATGTGTAGGGTACCCATGCACACTTTTTCGGGGATTAACTCAATGGGTAGGGCACCCAATCTTGCGCAAGTTTCCAGACTTTTATCGCAGGGTTAGTCAAATCCAAATTAATCTCCACACGTTGTCTCAATACTTTAATTAAATCATTTTCCATATCACATAACTCAACCAAAAAATCCAAATAAATTCATCAAAACTCAATGTTCATTAAATCACAGATTCAATTTACATCTTCAAGCAAACAATTTACAGTACAACACTCATTTGATCACATAGTTTCATTTGGCATTTGAGTATTCAAATTTTTCACCATAGAATTCAAAACTTGAGTAAAATCTCCATTTATCATATAACAAGTATATAAAACCAAGTCAACTTAACAATTTAATTCCATCAACTTAAGTGAGGATTTCAAGTGTCACTTTCTGTTATTCTTATTAGACTTATGCATCAACGCACCATTTCTCATCATCGTTAGATATAACCAATTCGCGCACAAAACCCAACTCCATAACCATGAATTCACTAGATATTTAGTAAACATTTCAAGTTTCCCAATTAAATTATAAGTTGAATTCACTACCATGATTCAACAAAACCAAAGTTAAAACCCACCCTTTTTGTTCATCCACCACGAAGTCAATCCCATCTATACCCAATTATCCAATTTATAATTCATTACACCACCCATCAGTACAACCACATATATATATAAAACCATCCGCTTATTGATTTTACATTAAATTCCTATCTTCCAATTTAACAAGTCTCGCTTATGGATCCACCATGGTTCTCTTTTTATCTATTAACTTCGATTCTTTCCATTTATAAGGCTCAAGTTCATGTTTTGTATACAATATCCATCAATTAGAAAATTTTAGTCACGAGTCTAACTTTAAATCCTTAAATAATCAAAATTTAGAGGATTAAAACTTTTCTCTTGAGTATCCCCATTTTGCCATTCTATCCAAAGTAGTATATAATAAAATCAATGTTCCACTCACTTTTCATAAGATTTACACTCCCTAAATTCCAAACCACTTCCATTGATTATAGATTTATCCTCCATTTCCACAACTAATAAATTATATTACCCGAACATCCCGTTGTTGGCACCATATTCCAACCCCTCTTCCCATTATTATTAAATCAACTTAATTACACAAGAGTTAACTAAGTTTTATGAGAATTATTCACATCTTAAATCAACTTATAAACTTTACCCCTCCAATTTACTTAGCTATTTTATATATTTTATTATTAGTTTCATTTGTCGATTAGATATCCCAATTTAACTATAAAATTTTCTTCTTCCATCACAACTCAATAAGATTTAAATTAAAACTCATAATATCGCCTTTTAGGTCCGTTCTCCATTAAGTTAAAACATTCAAATTATTCTTATAAAATGTAATCTCATTAAGTTATAAATCCTGCCAATTACTCATGAATCTACCCTTCAACTCCAAACCTAATAAATTACATAGTTCAAACACTCCATTATTAACTTCCTATTCCATTTTCTCATCCAATTGTTATGAAATCAACTCAATTACATAAACAAGATTTTCTAGGTTTAAGGAACTCATTCAAATCTTGAAATATATAATGATTTTTAATTCTCTAACCCACCAATCCACAAATCCCATAGCTTTAACTACTAAATATGTGTTCCAATTTCATAGAGTACTCAAACACCATAAATCCCAAGCTAAATAAACCTAGAAATTTCCTAATATGTTAATCCATCTCTCACAAGTTTAGGATTTTCATGAATTTTCAAAGAAATTAACGCAAATCATTGCAAAACACCAAAATTGATCTAGATCCTACCTCCGAAAGTTGCAAATTTTGGTAAAATCCCAAACGCTTGATTTTTGGCCTCAGGGAAATGGAAGCTTTAACGGGCTTGTTGCGGAGCTTTTGCCTTGTACGGCTTGGATCTTACTTGGATTCTTCCAATTTTAAGCAGAGGGGGATTAATTTTGAGTGAGAGGTAGTGTTTGAGTTATTGGATTTGCTCTCATGGAAAAGAAAAAAAAAAGGAAGATAAGAAGCAAACGCCGACAGCTGAAAAGGGGGAACCCCTGTTGTTGTCTTTTATTTTCCACAAAGATGCTTTGTTCTCCAGCTTCTAGAAACTTTTCCATGGAACAAAAGAAAAAAATAAGATAAGGTGTGATATCCTGGTATCCCACATCAGAAAAGGAGGAGTTCCTAAGCTATAACAAGAAAAAAAAAACTTGGATCCGTATACAGCAACTGTCGCACCCCAAATTCTGGGTCACGCGAAAAGTGTTGGAGGCAAATCTGCCAAAATCATTGTTTTTGTAAACGATTTTCGATAAAAATTAACTGGACGGACAAACGCCGAAACGGGCTCTAGATAAAACTTTTGACGTCGAACGATCAAAATAAAACCCGTGCAACCAAAGTCAATTTAGAAGAATACCTTTTGTCGATCGATTCTTCAACTACGATTTGATGCCGAGTTGAAATTCCTGTCAGATCTTCTACTGTATTCCCTTACGCGATTGTCGAACATAGTGTGGGCTACGGACTATCGAGAACTCGTACTAGCAGAAACCAGATATATTTAGTCTTGAGAGATAAAATATGATATATCATCTAAAACCTGGTTCAGCCTACCCACATATATAGAGTGCTACAGCAGAAACTTGAGGAGTAATTATGAATAAGACATTCAGTGGAACACAGGCACCTACCAGCGGTGTCTGCAATTATGGAAAGACGTAGCGATTTCTAAAATTTCTATAAAACACTGAATTACAGTTCACACCACTAAAGAACTATAATTGTACTCTGATCCATAATCTCAAGACTTTTTTGCATTGAGCTCCTGTTATTAAATGCTTACCATTTCTCCCCACGTTAAGATTTCTGATACCCGCCAATTAAATTTAATTACTGACAATTTAATTTAATCGGTATCTTGATATTCCTTAAGTCCTTCCGCTTAACTTATTTGACTGCCGGATAATTAAATCCAACTATAGGGTTTGGCCTGGTCAAAACTTATAAGCATCCTTAAGGGAGTATCGTCAATTCTGATCTTTCGGGACGTGGATTCCATCAATAATTAATATTTACCATATAAATAAAATCGCTATCTAACTCACCGAAAATATAGACCCATATAAGATCACACCCTCTAATGAATCAAAACAACGAATATTAAATATATGCAAATTAATAATTATTTCAGAATTAAAAGGATAAACACTATTCATAATAACCTTGGGGTGTGAATTAATATATATAGTCAGTATAAAATTAATTACCCCAAATGTCCCATTCAATACGCACAAAGTGTACTAGTACAGAGAGTCAAAAGAATAGACGACGCTATTATCTGTTTCCCGTAATCAAGACATGCCTACTAAAACTCTGTGCTACAGTCGTACCGATGGTATATCTATTTTCATCTAAATTGTGAACATAAAACTTATATTCTGCAAGAATCTAAAATCTGATTTTCTGTGTACAAGCTGTACTCTATACACCAGATTAAATACTATTCAGAATATCGGACATCCATGCATAACATTAAAGAAATGATACATATATATTGTTCATAAAGATTCTTATAAAATAAAAAATTAATTTTATTAAAATAAAATTAAATACTAAAAACATGATTTTCAGTATACCAACCCTAAGCAACTCCCACTTATACTCAAAATCATGCTGCTACACATATGACTCTCATGCCCTCTACATGACTATCAAAAGTTTTAGCTGGTAAGCTCTTTGTAAAAAGATCTGCAAGGTTGTCTCCTGATGCAATCTTGGTCATAGCAACATCACCTCTTTGTACAATTTCTCGTATCAAGTGATACTTATACTCAATGTGCTTTCCTTTTGTGAGACCCTGACCCATTTTAATTTTTGCGAGGGTTTGACGCGTTGGTAATCGTTTTTGTTATAGCATGTTTTTACGTGTTTTTACGCATGATCGGGTTTAAATATGCATGCGGGGTTGGTTCCGAGGGACTGTTGGGCGTTGCGGTGCGAATTTCAAAAACATATATATATATTTTTTCGTGGCCTATAAATATCTAAATTTAGATATTTTGAAAAATATATTTTCATAACTTGGTGGCTAAGTTTTCTTTTTTTCAAACCAAAAGCTCTGCCTTCTCTCTAGATTCTCGAGGGCCCGAGGCTCGATTTTCGATAATCAAATAGTAGATCCTTACTCTCCTCGTGGTGGGCTACGCATTCATCCGGACGAAATTTTATTTTGACGAAGTTTATTTTTGCACGAGGTTCAAGGCATTAAATTTTTAACTCATCAAGGAAGGATCCTAGACTCTCATGTCTTACAAGGGTACTACGTGTAATCGTGTGTGTTTTTACCATTTAAAAATGCATGAAAAATCAGTTTATAAGTTGGGTTTTGGTTTAAAATTGTTTTGGGTGTTTTCGGTTGGATGGAATTGGGTTTCAAGTGTTTTTCTCGAGGTTTTGTGATAGTTTTGGGTTTGTGTATGTCCGTGAGTTGTTAAAGGTGTGTTTGGATGGTTTAATTTGGGGTTGAGAAGCTTTTTCCATTGCTAGTGTTTGCATTCCGCCGTTCCCCTGTTCCCTGTTCAAAAATCTAAAATTTCTTCTTTTGTGTCGACACAATTTATGTTGGTGTCAACACTTTTTGTCGCTGGTGTCGACACTTTTCTGCTTGTGTCGACAGTTTTGCTCTCTGCATATGTTGCCTAAACTCTCGCTTCTTTTGCGTCGACACCTAGGCTGTTTGTGTCGACACCTCTGTGTTTGTGTCGACACATTTTCTGTTTATGTTGACACCTTCGCTGTATGTGTTAACACATTTTCTGTTTGTGTCGACACCTTTGCTGTTTGTGTCGACACTTTTTCTATTTGTTTCAACTCTTTCGCTGGTTGTGTTGAACCCTTTTTCTTTGGTCGTGTTGGGGCCTTAGCGGTTTCTTTTGGCCTTGTTGGGCCTGTGTGGGTTCGTGTTTGCCGTGTTGGGCGTGTGTGGGTTTGTGTTGGCCGTGTTGGATGTGTGTGGTTTAGTGTTGGCCGTGTTGGGCTTGTGTGGGATCATGTTTGCCTTGTTGGGCATGTGGGAGTTCGTGTTGGCCATGTTAGGCGTGTGGGAGTTCGTGTTGGCCATGTTGGGCGTGTGTTGGTCTAGGTTATGATGTGTTGGTGGTTGGGTCCTTGGTTTCCAATTGGTGTTCAATGGTATTCAGTTGATTGATTATGGGATTAATCGACTGAAATACCGTTGGATTCCTTTCAGGGTTCGATTGGTTGTTTGGTGGCTTCGGGAGTCGAGTCGTGGCTTTGGGTGTTGGTTTAGGTGCTATCCTCGGGGTGACGTGCACGGGTAAATGTGGTGTGGTGCACTGTAGGGTGCGCAGTGTTTGTTTTTCATTGGATGTGGGGCGTGTTTGGGCCCGTGGCACCTTTGGGGAAAAGATGGTGTTTTGTGACCTCGTGGTTTGAGGGGTTTAGCATTGTCTTTCGGGTTAGACTTGGTTTTATGGGTTGTTTGTCATCCTTGTGAGTGGATGTCGGGTTGTGTGATGGGTGGCATCATGATGTGAAGGTTATATGTGATTTTGTGCATTTATAATTCTCATTTTATTTATGCATGATGTAAGACAGAAATGTGGTCTTATGTGATATTGGTATGTATATTAGCCTTGGCTAACGATGGACGGAAACGTGGTCCAATAAATGTTAACTCTGGTTAACAATGCATGGGCTGCGTGCATTGTGTGTGTTGTACAGGTTGTGTGCGTTGTATGCACGGGTGGCATGTGTTGCGCTAGATGGGGTAGTGGTCCTTCGGTGAAAGCCCGAGAAATGTTAGATGGGGCAGTGGTCCTTCGGTAAAAGCTTGAGAAATGTTAGATGGGGCAGTGGTCCTTCGGTGAAAGACCAAGAAGATCCTTGTGTTGTGTGGGTGCTTAGTGCCCTTGGGTTGTGAACCCGTAAACTAAGTGGTTGGTGGGTGCTTAGGGCCCTCAGGTTATGAACCCGTAAACTAAGTCGGTTGCCTCCGTGAATGGCGTTGTTTATGTTGTTGTAACTCCATATAAAACTTTCCATTATCGAGTAGGCCTTAAGTGGTGACTAGGGTAATGGGCAGGAGTCTATAGTTGTTACATTTGTCTGTGTTTTTACTGCTTTCCCTTAACTGTGACATGATATCTGTTAGGATGATATGCATAATTTTAAGGATGGAAACGTGATCATAAAGACTGTGCGTGTGAATCTGAAGGATGGATACGAGGTCCTAAAGAGATATGTGTTGGGTGTGTTGCTCATAATGTGTTGGGCGTGGTGCATGGATTGCATGAGTTATTTTCGATTGTTATAGAATTGTTGTCGGGGCTTGTGAGCTGGTTTAGATATGTATTCATGTGTTGCATATATATCTCTTATCTTTGGGACTCGAGCGAGTCATATTATAAAACTATTTTTGGCTCTGGTGAGTTGTGATCTAAAACTGTTTTCAAACAGTTTTAAGACTTAAAAGAGAGTCGAAAACTATACCTCGTTTTCCTAGCATGTTTAGCTTATATTGCATGCTTTATCTAGTTTCTGTTGAGCTTTGGCTGACGCTGTGGGATTTGTAATGTTTTTTAGGTACCAGTCACGTAGGTTGATCCGGAATTGCTGGAGGGGCAGAAGATCTGTAGTCTTCCTTTTTACTCGTTTTGAACATGTATGCTGTAATATATATTTTTGGTGTTTGAATCGTGTAATGTAACCCCTTTTAGCAATTATATACAATGCATGTATGGTTTATTTTGAGAGTGTATTCTCGGGTTGGGTATTATATTCGGTTGCTTATGGGTGTTTCATGTGACTCGGAGTTTTGGGCGTGCATCTTTCTTATGGACCCTTGGCTCCTTCGAGTTTGCAACTGCTCCACTATTGTCACAGTAAAGTATAATAGCTGACTGAACTGAAGGTACCACCGCTAGATCCATCAAGAAGTTCTTGAGCCAAACGGCCTCTGTGACGCCCCGTCCTCCGCGCACGTCAGAACATACATAAACATAAATATAGGGATAAACTAGCCATACATTCATATTTACGTACGATAGTTAATACAATATAAAGGAGTTCTGAACCATCCACAATTATATAATTATTACAGTTTTACCAAGAAAAATCTTAAAAATCACTAAGCATGGGAAAACTGCATATAAGAACAAAAGTAGAGATCTTAATTCCTCAGAATGCCTCAGCTGCGTCCATGTGCTCTTGAAATTCACCTTGTTCTTCCAATTCTTCTTCTCCCTCGGGGATGGCATCCTCGAAAAACTCCTCCTCACCTGTGGCACGAATGCCATGAGCCAAGGCTCAGAAGCAAAACACTCTAGCCTTTTAACTAATTTTGCGGCACAAAATTCACCACAACACATACTATACAATAACCAGTACAGTTTATAGTTAAGGAGATAGACAAATTTATGACAGGATGGCAGATAAGTCAATAAGCATGTGCGTATGAGATATTATATATGAAATACAAATGTCCAACCCAACATGCACCCAAAAAAGAGCAGAAATTCCACGCCAGGAATCACTAGATTAGACTTAATGGGACTTGATCACCAAAGCCATCATCGCGCCTCATTGCGAATAGTAAATGCGTCGCCGGGCTTCATGCCACCGCTGTTTTACTTAATAGCAACGGCGTGGGGATGGGCCAACCAATTATTCAGCCACCCTTATTCGGGCCAGCAATTCCCACCTTAAGACTCGTGATGCCTTCATTGGTGTCAACCCAAAGTCTAAGAGAATTCAATAGACGTTCACATTACACAATGTACCAAGATAAGGGGTTTAGGACCGCCATAATTGAGCTCTCTCCGAATTACCACTACAGTGGGATTAGTTCCGCCGAATTAGGCTCTCTCCGAGATTACCCTTCAAAACATCGTGACAATGGGATTTAGGTCCGCCATATTTGAGCTCTCTCCGAATTATCACCATAGTGGGATTAGGTCCGCCGAATTAGGCTCTCTCCGAATTACCCTTCAAAACATCGTGACAATGGGATTTAGGTCTGCCATAATTGAGCTCTCTCCGAATTACCACCACAGTGGGATTAGGTCCGCCGAATTAGGCTCTCTCCGAATTACCCTATTTGCCCGTGTCATAACCCGAGGAGCAACGAAATCAAGCAGACATCAAAACCAAAGTGCTAGTGACGAACCCGTGGTACCTAATAGTATTCATGGTAAATCATTTCAAACACTGGAGACATACCCAAGGTGTACAAGGGGAATATATCCCAAAACATTTACAAAAATGGCAACTAGGGACGCCCTAGATTTAGAACCAAGAAGAACAATTTCAACACAGTCCATCCCAACAACGATTTGCACAAATGGACTCCAACATGCCAGGATGCAAATGACAATATTCATGATGTATGGTATGGATCTCAAATACAACTATCTATAGCATGGCATCAATTAGCATGGCAAGATTCATGGTATAATTTGAAAAGCATAAAGCACAATTCTCAAGATATGATGCAAACATGATAGCATGAGTTCTACATCATCATACATTCACTTAAAGATAGAAACACATGGGAGACAAAAAGTACACAAAAGCCTCCATTTTTCTTCATTTCCATTAGTGTGATTTAAATTTGATTTGAGTTGATTTGATTCTTGGAGGTTAGAATTCAGATTTGGGGAAGCTAGAAGTAGCTAGGGTTCAGTTTGGGGGGACTAAATTTGATCTCCCATCAATCAAGGGGTTTGTCTCGATTTTTGTGCCCCTATTGTGCAAGAAAATGCATTAAAAGTTAATTTGATGTATCTTTTTGGTATCTTTTCCTACTGAGACTTATTATTTTAATATGTTTATGAGAAATATAGTATTTTCATGTATTATCATGGTTTCCATAGCAATTGATTAAATAAATGTAGTTTTTTAAGTCAAATTAAGCTATTTTGACAATATATAATTTTTTGACTTATTTTGTTGTGTATGAACTTTAATAATAATTTGTTTGCTTTTCTTAACATATAACACTATATTATTTGGGATATTACTTGTTCAACAAGTATGGGATTATCATAATGCTTCATTTATTACATTTATCATCGTTTAAAGCTAAAAAGAAAAAGTCACTTTTTGGCACATTTCTCAAGGTGGTCGGCCACTAAGGGATATTTTTGGCATTTTTGATGTTATTTTGTCCCTTTCTACTTAATTTTACTTAAATTCTTGATTTAGAATATCCATATGTCAAAATTTAGATTTTTAAGGCTTTTTACTGTACTATGGGCAAAATGGTCATTTTACCCTATTTAGGAGGATTTTTGATTTTTAATTCATTATTTCATGATATTTACTTTATTTAGAATGTTGGGAGACTCTCCGGGTGCTAAGATTTTGTTGCCTGAGTTTTGGACCTTTTTAGGGTTTTCGATTCGAGTTAGGGTTCTGAACTTCTTCTATATTCTATGGTCTCGTGGACTATCCATCACTAATACTAGGGTCCGAGCAGGGCCTTTACATGGGTCATTATAAACCGGGTTGTTACAACTAGGGTCTGTTCTGGGTCGTTAGAAACTACCCCCTTAAACAAATTTCGTCCCCAAAACTTCGCCCCGTACTTCATCGTATCGAAGGTTAAGGATGATTTACTAACATGGTGCCTTCTCGTCTTTAGGTTGACTTTCTTATTTCATCACGTCCATTGATTCCCTTGTTGGTCAAGCTGCGTCTTCCTTCCCAAGCCACCTGCCTCTTGTTGAAGTTGATTTTCTTGATATTCGTAGACTCGCTTTCGTTGACGAATATTGTAGCTTCTTCCCATTAGTAGCGGGCATTCAAACTTTTTATGCCCAAATTCATTGCAATTGAAACAGACAATTGGGTCCATTTGTTGTCCTCCTTGTTGTTCTTTCAAATTAGTTTGTGGATACGGCTTCTTAGGGACAAACACTTAGTTGGTCTTTACAGGTCCTCCAGAGCTGGTGCTTCCCTTCCTTTGGTTCCAAACCTTCCTTGAATCGGCCAGATCGGTTTCAGCGAGTAAAGCAGCCCGAACTACTTAAGTGTATGTCGGGAACTGCAAGCAAATTACCCTGGTTCGAACGGATGGCTCAAAGCCCCACTCAATCTTTCTTGCCTTTGATTCCTCATCAGGTACTAGGGTTGGAACAAAGCGACTTAACTCCTCAAAATGATTCACGTACTGCGTTACTGTCATCGAGCCTTGTTTAAGATCCAATAACTCACGAACTAATGCTTGACGGAAGGGGGCTAGGAAATACATTTCCAAGAATAAACCCTCAAACTGGTCCCAAGCTAGTGTTGCTACGTCCTGTGTGTTGTTGATTAAGGACCACCAG